>JAQBSW010002410.1:0-104177 GCA_029291075.1 Eudiplozoon nipponicum | reverse complement strand
ATATATTAGTTCTTCGAAACAAACAGTATTTAACTGTATTCATGAATACCAACCACGCTTTTGAAGTCTCATTGGCGAAGCCAAATTAGCAAGATAGTATTTGAAATTTTTTAGCCGATCATTGACTAAACGTTGTGCTGTTGGAAGATATTCTTAATGGACTAGCGGATATATTGATTGACTATTTCATTTTTCTTTCACGGGAAGTTTGCTTTCAATGTTTTACATACGTCCTAGGTTTGATATTCTAAGTCCAGCTTGTAAATATAAAGCACAAGTCGTCCCCGGAGTTGCCTTTCATCAAACGTACCCGACCACCGCTCTTGGTAGTTATACGGCAATTATCCTTTTTTACCATGAATTACCTAAGGCATTAAACATTTTCCTTTAGAATTCCCTTAATTATTCAATTAACAAATCTTCATACAATTATTTATTCCACTGCAAGCCTGTTTTTCATATTTGTTCCTCTCAACTTATGTCAGTTTCTTTTTTGCACAAACTTTAACTGCAAAAAAGTCTTTCAAATGATTATGATTGAAGCTGATTTCAATATATCAACAATCCACATGCTTCCAGGAGACTGCACCATACGATTGTCCAAAATCTTATGAACAACTTTTGAAATCATGTTTACAGACGTCGGAAAACACTTGTTCAATTTTTCGACTAGTCATAAAACGTAGCAAAACTACCACCAATCGCATTTATCGACCTGTGTCGACGTTCTATAGCCATTACCAAAGCATGGTCGCTAACTAAATAAGAAGGATTATGACACAATGTGCAAAGAAGTTATGGAAAATCATTAGTTTAGCTCTCACCCATGGTAGACCTAAATAAATTTCATTTTTCGACTGCACAATACTACAAAGTCAAAAATAATATATTTTGCATTTTACGCGATAATTGTAAAAGTTATTGAATTAAACACTTATTTCTCTTCGCGCAATTAAAACATGCATAAATCCTTACAAATGTGTAATGAGTTTAAGAATTATTTTCGGCTGCTAATCGTCGTAACCAGTAAGAATTAATCTAATGCTTTAACGTCATTAACTACTCAGTCAAGCACAAGTTATAATGCAATTATAGCAGAATATCCGTCACATTTATCAATAGTTAACTTCAAGAAAAGAAGAAACTCTTGAAGCATATGTCATGTATTTTATTTTCAGTCTGGTTTTAAACGCTGTATTTATTCCAAAATGATTTCAATTAAAATGAAATTATACGTTAAATGTTTATCGTTTGTCTCCTAAGCATGATCTTCTTGTAAATATTATGAATACATTGGTTCGTAATTTAGATAAACTTAATTTGTACTTATTCAGGAGAAAACTGAACTGAGATCGATGTCACTTCCTCTTTTGTAAAGCCGATTTTATTGATAAATCCCATAATTGAGAAATTAGAAAAGTTAGAATTAGACATAATAGAAAACTGGTCGATTCGGGAAATTTGTAAACCTTAAAATAATTCAATCGTAGCTAATCGTGTAGTAAATCTATCATTACTAAAACTTGAGGTGAATCATGTTAAAATATCATCTTTGATCATTTTATTGCATAGCAGGCGATTTGCCGAATACGCCAAATGTATACATACTGTCGTTGTTTACAGAATTGAAAACATGCCTTTTCAGAAAATCTGTTCATTAGGCCGTGCTTTCGTACTTCTTTTGCTTCCTCCACACAGAAACAATAATTTGCTACGAAACTCGTGCAAATAGTTTTGTCCAATCGATTACTCAATATAAAACGCATTTTTTTTGTTTTCAATCAAGCTACACGCTATGCGTTATAAATATAAAGGCTGAAAATATGTTGCACTGGGGCTGTCTCATAAGCAGAAAACCATTGCAAGCTGACGAACAACCTTTAGGAAATAGGTTATAAAATATATATGGCCTATGACCAACGACTGTATTAACTTACATCACTTGGTCAGAAAATATTTATCATACAAAATGCATTCATTAGTCACCAAGTTTTGTAAAAATTCTAGTTTGAAAATTATAAAAATGAACATAAAATGAAAAAATAAGTGTGAAATGTATCTAACCTTAGCAGTGTAAAAACTGGGAAAGATGTTAACCTCTTCTTGTTCAAAGCAAAAAATTTAGTCCGATACGAGCATTTCTTCTTCATTTATTCCTCAATTACCTTCAAACTGACAAATTTATATATTGGTTAGATACTGTTTGTGGCGGAGAACTAACATATATGCAAGTATGTATTAGGTTAGCAAACCTAGTTACAAATTAGTTCAATTATGACCAGAAGGATAAACCAAAGGCAGCATGAACGGAAAGTATAATCTCATGCACATTCGTTTCGTGCTTACTGGTGACTCATCAGTAGGAGCCGGTATTACGCCCTTTAACCACTATATATTTGGGTGAGGAATGTGAGAAAATAGGACGGTATTTTTTCTATTTTCCCACATTTCTCACCCAAATATATAGTGAGTAAAGGGCGTAATACCGGCTTCTACTGATGAGTCGCCAGTAAGCACGAAACGAATGTGCACGAGATTATACTTTCCGTTCATGCTGTCTTTGGTTTATCCTTCTGGTCATAATTGAATTAATTTGTTACTAGGTTCGCAACACCTAATACATAATTCAATTTATATATTTTCTAAGACCAAATCAAACAAAAATTTAAATGTGGAAAGTGTTTTAAATATAAATCAAAATCATTTAATTTACATGTATCTACTTCAATTTAGGCTTAATTGCTATTCAATTTTTTATATGCTTTGAACATGCTGCAGTATATTTATTCGAAGAGATGTATATATTGTTTAAAATTTCTATTCATGCCTTTCTTATAGTAATGTCAATAGCTTGCGAACATCGATGCTAAATTAATGTAATATTCGGCTCAAATGCGGACATTTATCCACCATTCGATTTCAATCACACGTTAAAATTTCGATGATTTCTCACTCAAACTGTTGAATATTTGATCGATCGGCTTACGTAAGTTGATCGAAAAATTGCGCCTTTATAATATTAAGAGTTCTTGCTCCATCACAATGGTATTTTTCAGTTATCGGTCAATTTACATTTACCTAATATCTAGGCGTTTAACAACTAGAGATAATCCACATTGTCATTTCAACGAGTGGTCCCAATCAAATGTGGAATGCACGTCCACAATGACACAGCATGTTATTAAAACCTTACATATTTTCACTTGATATTGCTTTTAGGGTGCTTATTAAATGCAAAAACATAAAAGAATATACAATTTATGAACAGTTGTGGATAGCCAAGTTTTTGTCCGACATTTGCCTGGTAAAGCATGCAAGGATATTCAGCATCAACTAAAGGCAATTCTGTTTAATAATTCGACACTGTCCTATTTCACGAGCTCTTCCGGCTTCAATTTATTATTTAGTCTGCTTTTTCGAGATATATGCAAATGTTCATTTAAAGATACTCGTTGCTAAATTGAGAACAAATACATGTGCTACATATGACGATTTTTATACGTTTGCACATAATTAAACGTAAAGAAGACTAGAAAAATTCACGCATTCCAAAATAAGCTAATTTTGCTTTAATAGTTGATATCTTAGGATGACGCATATGAAGTAGACCGATATCTGTAAATATTTCCTGATATTCAAAGCAACTTTACCAAAAGTAAAAATCAAAGCATTCTTCTTACTCGAACTTGTGATAAGCTGGTGTAGCCGATTAGTTCAGGAGGAGCAGCCAAGCCACTAACAGCCATTCGAGCTAATCTTAACTTGTCGAGGCGTAAACTGCGCTTGTCCGTATTCGCCAGAGATAGTTGGTCACTTTCGCTAGCACAAAACACAGCAATAAAACAAGAGAATTTTGTCTATGATATATAATGCTTTGGTGACATTTAAAATTAAATGAAGGATTCAAACTAATATTGCTATCTACACCAACGCAATAAATGCCTGTCCAGTCCAGTATAAACTATGTATGTAGGACCACATTAAAATTGTGCAGCCGACATTTCCTGTCAAGTACAATGTATGCGAGACTACTTTGGGTGAGAGATGCATATCTAATTTTGCTTTCCTTACATATGCATTGCGGTTTGATTCTCACCGGTCAGTTTTCCGTCTTGTTCTGATGCTGTTATATATTGAATTGAATGATGTCATGCTTACTGCGAAATGTGATAACTGATATCGATCAAGGCCAGAGTGTATGGATTTACTGGAGTAACAGGTGTTCAGAAATTGTTGTAATTCTCACTTTCGGTGAACTTTAGCATGAATTGATATCCATCAGGTTGGTATCATGTACCGACTCGGAAACCATAGTGTTAGTATCCGGTACTCATCGACTTCAAAAAAAGGTATCAGTTACTAACACAAAAGCCATAGTGTTAGTATCCTTTACAGACTCGGTATATATATTATATAGTGTGAGTTAGCATTGAAGTCGCATTGTCGTTGACTTTAGATGATGTTAGCTTCACTATTGCAGGATTACACATTCGTCTATGACATTGTACCGTCCTATTATTGCACATTCTTCTACCAAATATATAGTGGTTAAAGGGCGTAATACCGGCTCCTACTGATGAGTCGCCAGTAAGCACGAAACGAATGTGTATGAGATTATACTTTCCGTTCATGCTGCCTTTGGTTAATCCTTCTGGTCACAACTGAACTAATTTGTTACTAGGTTCGCAACACCTAATACATTCTTGCTCTGATGCTGACCGCGGAAGGTGAAAATTCATCATTGCATGTTGTGCTACTGATTTGATAGAGTGGGATTGCTGTGTACGCCAAAATCGCAGACCTTGTTTAATATATCATCGTTATGTTGTATGAGCCTTAAAATAATATGGGAGTGGTGTTCATCTTGGAATTGCAAAATTTATTTTTTATTATAAATTTAATCTTAATTTGCTGACTCTATCACTGATAAACGTTTACAAGGAGTGCGCATTTCACAGTCTGGCAGTTGGACACCTGTGCATATACAGATATATTCAGATGTTGTGCAAAATACTTTTTAAAACACTTGTAACTCTGAGTCCACTTATTGGCTTTAAATATTTTCTAGTAAATAAATATACCCCACTATGCATCTAACTGAAAATGAACCCTGGAGGCTACATCGTAGCCTATAATAACTTACAGTTCAACATTAATAATTCTAATTCAGTTTAGAGTTAACAGCAAAAGCCTATATGTAAAGGCTTCTCATATATAAAGTGAATAACAAATATGCGTATAATTTTCATTCTTCGGAGAAGATTTACATATATTTTACTTCGGTTTGGTTTGACGAATTTATTCGTCTATAGTGCCATATGAACTTCATTTTGTTCCATTTCGTTCGAATTTGAATTTGAAATTTTCTGTCTGATGGAAACTTTGAAGTTGTCATAAGACTTATCCAGCCTGTTTTTCTCTCACCCTTGTGCCTTGCAGCGAACAAGTAACTAATTTATGCTTATATGCAATAGAAATAATAATTCACTACCTAAACTGCTCCAAAGTAAGCAATCGCCGATTCAATGAAGCGATAGCTCCAAATTATTTCGCATTTAAAATGCAAGTTAACGGTACAGCTGAATTTCGAGACACATCAATGAATCTACTACTAATGTCGATATAGGCCAAATCACTCTTTTCAATCACATATTAAAGTATTATTGTTTGATCCTCCTTATACCGTTTCGAGGTTATGTTTAATATAGGAAGTTCAAAACCCGTCAGTATCTGCGGCCGAATTTATTTGTTTTACATTGTGCGACTGATTATAAAGTGTTCTTGTTATCGTTTTCAGACTGAAAAGTTTATTTGAGCAGTAGACTAAAATTAGCTAGAAGCCAATGAACACATTTATAGTGTCCATACGGACTGTATTTCATTATTAGAATATGAGAATATATAATATATAAATTTTATATAAATAGAATGAAACTGAAAGGCTATTATTTCAACCCTTTCTGTAATAGACTGACAAAATGAACAATTTCCTCTTCTTTAACAAGGCAACTACAAAAGCGAATACTTTTCTATTATTTTCGTTCATATTTGCCTTAAAGTCTAAGTATTACGATTGCCAAAAAGCTATAGTAAACAAATAGTAACGATCTCGTTGCACAAATACCTCACCATCTTTTAATGATATTTATACCGATGTGGTGACAATGATTAAAATTGGTTCATTGTTCACATCATCTAAAGCCAAATGGATATCAAATATATTGAATTGATAAATAATTCTAGACAAAATTTCTACTCGTTCCAATCTAGCACTCTGTTGCACCTAAGTAGTGCAAAATTAGGTAGGTGGTCAAAGATTTTTACAAATTCCCTTTAGTTCAGCAAGTTTTATACATTTTTAATTAAAATAAAGATATAAATCGTGCACACCACTAAAAGTTAAAATAGCTCATTTTCTTTCCGCGAGAATTCAACTCGACCGCAATATATGGTTCATTATATATTTCACTTTCCAAATTAAGAGGGATTAAGTTGGATTAAATAAATACATTCAGCATCAACTTTATCGATTAATAATAAAAATCAATACGACTTATGTTTTACTTTCGGCTAACTTCGTAACACATTTAATATGCAATGGATTGTCATGTGAAGCTGACATTTTTACAATATTATCCGGCAATTGCCATCAGTGGCTACAAAAGTACGCAAATACTCACCTCCAGTTAGTTTCGTCTAAAGTCGAATTGCTAGATTCATTTCTAGCTGATCTTGCAGTTAACCGCATTGACGTGGCTTGTAACACATCGGCAAGTTCGCGACTGGCGTGAGCGGCACGTCGAGCCCTAACAACTGCTGTTCCAGACGGTGAACGAAAGTTGTCAAAACTTGCTAGAGGACCTCCTTCATAAGTGCATGGTGGCGGTAAGTTGGTACTTTGCGATAGTTTGACATTGGACAGGGCACCGCCTTTGAATCTACAGAAATATGTCGCTAACATTAATTTGTGCCAGAGCAAATGGATAAATTAACTGAGTGCAAAATTTGATGGCTACATGACTGTAGCGCTGATTTATGTATAGATAACAACTTACTTTTCTATTTTCAATTTAAAAATTTTTTGTTGTTTTGAATCATATTCTACTAATAACCCTTTTATTATTGATTTATGCTTAAATTTAATTGAAAAATTTTAAACAGGTAAAAAAATAAAGCTCAGATGATTTGTAATTCAATTATTTAAACCAAGGTTGTGATCTTGGTATGAACACCGGTTCCATTATATAAACACATTAGTCAGTATAAACTAAGTATTACATAATTTAGTAAAGGCAATTATTCCATAAATATATTTCGTCCTTCGTGGAATTTCCTCACGTGCTATCTATATTTTTTTATGGAAAGGGCTCGAAACTGGACACGTCTGCTTCGGAATCAATTGCTCTAACGAATGAGCTATTTTGCCGTTGCCTTGATTAAAATATATTTTATCAGCGCTCGCGCAACCAATGTTCGTTTAGTTTTAGATCAGTTCACATACAACAATCTCTCGTTACTGGACTCTTTTGTTGGCAGAGAAAGAGCCTAGTAACTAAAGAATATCACCTGGCAAAGGAATCTTTAAAAAACATCAGTCGCTTTAGAATTTCCGATCGTTTTAAAGACCAATCGCGTGCTACATTGTGTACATCACCTGCATAAAATTGTAATTATTATTATTAATAATAAAAGCAAATGTTTATTTGGTAAAAAAGACCATCTGGCCTGACAATTGAAAAGATCAAGGAACAAATCCAAAGCAGTATAATGTAAAAATGAGTAAAACATTGACTAGCAATTTTTTATCAGCAAAAAGATCCATGGCGCTGGTAAAAGGAGGGTTAAAAAGTATCACTTTCCGGTTGTAGCAAAGCACTATGTAGACATCAAAACAAATTATATCATTGATAAGAATAATATCGACTAGAAGGGATTCTTGAAAAATTACGGAATCTCAATGTTCATTGGGATTCATAACTTCATTTTTTAGCAGTAGTCGCGCATCATTGGTGTAACAATGCAAGTAATCAACTCACGTGGCAGAAAATCGCAAAAATCATTTTTTTTCGTAGTCTAATCAGGATCCGTTGAAGCTGAAATATCGGAAAGCACAATTTTAATTTCAAAGGTAATTGAGAGCGAACGAGGTGGAGAGGATCCTGAATAATGTTCGACCTTATTAGCGCTAGATTTTCAGCCATTAGTATAACGAATAGCGACCGGAACTTATTCTTTGGGCTCAAACTAAATTTGATCTTTCGAATATAATTTAAAAAAGGAATTTAAGCAAAACGGGAAATACATTTATATCAGTTGGCCATATACAATAAAATATGAAGTATTCAAGCATTAACACAATATATAAATAAAGTAGCAAATTAGCTCAGATAGATATGTGCAATATAACATGAAATATTGTGTAGTTTATACAATATAATAACGCAGTAAGAAATATGCATACATAGAATCATTGAATTGTATAATTTTGCTATATCAATGCCCAATGCACTATCATATCGGCAGGTTCAATTTAACAGTTTCACTAGAAAATTATTACGAATCGACAATTTACTTGGACTTTAATTTTACTTTGAATGACAAGGCTATTCTGGACAGCGCAGTTTCTTTGGGTGGTAAATTTGTTTGCCCATCAATGTTTGTGAAGCTCATACGCGTTCTATGGATTTTTCGGTAATTCTTTGCTATTACTGTCATCAAAGCTCGCTCAAAAGTGACACAAATTGTAACACAGGAAGCACTTTTGTGGTGTCTGATTGTTTTCTGTGTTAGTATTTGAACGGACTCTGATGATGACAATAGCAATTAATTGCCGAAATTTCATTAAAACGTCGAGAAGCTACACAAACATCAATAGGCAAACAAATTTAATTTATTCAATCATGTAAATATATTGTCATCATCTACGATGAATGGATCGTTAGAATGAAATATATTTCCGACTTCTACACATATCAGTTTAAATGACATCTTAGATTGGGGCTCTCCTCTTAGTCCTGTTGGTAATTAATTGTAGGTTTTATTTAATTTTGGAAAAGAAAACAGTGTTCCAGCATGCTTTCCCGCTATAAGAGAAGTTATCACTAATTGTCCGGATCTAGTTCCTGTTCCAATTTTTTATTATCGATTTGTCCATTGGTTCAGGTGAAATATTTTTATATATTTGAACAGTCCCGTAAATCATAACGTTTGCACACATCCAAACTGTGGTCTGTAAGCATATATGGTGCAAGGAACAGGAACTTGTTTAATTCACCACTATGTACAGCATCTATCATGTTTGCTGAAACGTATTTCATTGGATACCAAATTGCAGCGGCGTATTCCAAGATTGGCTTACACCAAATAATATATATTTGCAGTTGTATATCACTCGATAGTATGGTCCTCTATACCAACGTACACATTTACTACATGCAACCACTAGTCTTTCAATTTCTTCCAGCGGGAGCTGTACACAGAATGGGGGTGCCTAGGTCCATGGTTTCATATTGAAGATTGATCTCGAAAAATTCATTAATAACAGCCTTATGAAGGTAAATATAATAAGATTCCGTCTTACAACCAATTGTTAAAAAAATAACCTTCGACCTCAGTTTTACTAAATAATTATTCAGACAATAAATATCCAGCGTTATTTTTTTTTTAAAGAAATTAATATTTCTGAAATCAATTGGAAAGATTATTTTTAAATCATCAGCGAATTTACAGTTTTGTCCTTTATGGATTTTACTTTTCCAATTCATAGATACCATTTTCAATAATATCGTCGTAAAACTACATACCTGCGATACTACAAATGTAAAATTTAATATCCTAGTTTTTTTTGTTGCTTCCTTGAAGGTCAAAGTCTTTTGAAATACGAATTAAAACAATTAACACATCCACGTGAATGGAATATTCTTGATATTGAAAAGTTTTCCTTAAACGCATAACGGGGTGAATCGCCAAAATTAAGTCTCAAAAATTAAGTGATAATTATTCAATTAAATTCAAGGAATAAGGAGTAATTGAGATTAGCCTATAATCATTATCATTCATTGGACTACTTACCTGAGGCATCTGTTAAATACTAGTCAGTATTACGTCGTCGCTCAACATTTTTTTATGGAAAAAGCAAAGCGTATTCAAAAATGCCATATGCAGTTTGAGTAAATTAATGATTGATATTCCAGGATGACTATTCTGATCTTTAAATTTCAATATTTCTATTCATTTTACTAGCGTCTTACAGTCAATAAGGTGTTGTGGCTCCTCCTATATAAAAAGGTCCTGTAACAAAGTCATACGGCTTAGATTCTCGGCATTGCACATTAAATTTCCAAGAAAAATCCTCCAAGTCAAAGATGAATTCACTATCCATTTTATCTGACGGTAATATCAGTTTTCATTCTCGCTTTAATTATTATAGTAATATAGGAGTGTGTAGTTAACTTAGGATTAATTTTGGTCAGTATAACATTTTCTTATCTTCGAAGCATTTATAGTAGTAAATAGATCATTTAAATATCTTTAATGTCTTTTTACACTATTGAGTTATATAAATTTCACAATAGTGTCTTGCTTAATTCTTAATTTCAATAATCTTCTATCCATATTTTTTCCTGTAACATTTAAAAAAATATATGTATGAACTAAATTATATAGAACTGAAGATACCGAATAACTAAGCTCATATTATTAAAAAATTATAATCAACTGTTCCAGCTAATTTTACAAAAAGCTCCCAGTTAATTCTATAATAATTAAAACGCATTCAAAAGGGAAATTTTCTGGTTATTAACGCACGTATTATTCCATTTAAGGATAATTTGGCAATGGTCTATTTCCTTCTAGCCATTTACAAATTCATAATTTTAACAAAAATCAACTCTGTCTCTAAGTACGCATTACCTAAGTATTCTGAACTTTTAGTTTATTCTTTAATGATTTACGATAGATCAAGGTTGCAGAAGAGATAGGATATTTCGCAGTAAATAAGTTTATTAAAATGATCTATAACTACAGTCCAAAATAAATTGGATGACAGTCATAAAATGTGCATCATTGATCGTGGACGCATACGGTGGTCTATAGATCGCAGTTAAATTCAACGAGTCAATTTGTATCGACACACAATCATTAACGGTATTATCCTCACTCTAATTTAGCAATTGAACATGAAATGACGGTTTACGAAATATTAATACTTCTCCACCTCGCCTGTTCAGCGGTCTGTCTTTACGAAACAATAAGTATCCTGTGTTTATGAATTTATGATAATAAATATCGCTTTGGAACAGTATTTCCACCAGAATTATACAGTCATGCCTATTGTTCATTATAGAATCACACGGAAAAGTTTTTTTCATTTGAATACTTCCAATGTTAACATAAAATAATGAAATTCTATCTGTTAACATATTTACATTGGTGTTCAGCTCAAGTAAATCAGCTAAGATAGTTTCTTAAGAGCTCCCATGTTATTTCCTAATTCCAATTCGCCTATTTATACCGTATTGACGAAATACAGTAGTGACGTCACTAGATTTTGAATGGGCTATTGCAGACATTGGTTCTTGAAAGTTGCTATTATTCGATTATAATAAAGATGTTTGGTTAAAGCACCATGTTCCGACGCAAACGTGCCCATGTTTGAGCCCTGTCCGCGGCAAATTATGGCCAGTTCGTGATGAATTCTCAAAAAGGACGAAACCGATCTACTGGATGAATTGCCTTTTCTACACTATACAATTCTTAGTTTATACTGACAAATTTATGTACATAATGGGTCAGGTGTTAATATGAAGATCGCAACTTTTTTATAGTAATTGATATCACCACCCGCGCAATCAATTTTCGTTTAATACGTCGACACTCGTATTCAGAAAGATCTCTTCATACAAATAAATTTTTATGATAATCGGATGAGGGTGGGCTTCATTACGGACAGGCAGCCACACTTACCTGTTTTTTTCTACCATTCTCAGAAAAATATTTATCTCTATTTACTCTAATTCACCCCCACGTAGTAATGCGTTTGTTACACTTTAAACAGCTCGCTTCTGGTGACAAAAAAAGTAAGAAGAATGGTAAGAGAAGGATTTCCGAGTTTACCGTAATCTAGAAGAATATGATCACCCAGCACATTCGCTCAAATTTGGAACATTTCCAATAAAATGCGTCATCTGTAGTCATTGTTCGCACCAACATAATTAATCTTACTCAAGTTCACGTCTATATCTACGTTCTAAATATGGTTGATAAATATACACGATTTTCTGTGACAATAACCCTCGGCACTATTTCTAAAACTGACGTCACCAATGGATTCATCTCTGTATAGATAGCACGTATTGTTGCTCCTGAAGAGTTTATTTCTGGTATGCGTACATGACTCATCTCCGATCGTTTGCGGCTTTGCTTTGCATTGGTGTAATTCACGCTACGAAATCGTCTTCAACTTGCAGATCAATGATATGCTAGAAAAAATAAATAGGAAAACCAAAATGGATGTAACCCCCTTAGTCCGTTACTGATAACTAGGTCGATACATTGCCCTTATTACCCTTTGCAATACGTCCACGTATACGTGAATCTATACTTATCTCTGGGTCACATCTCTTGTATGTCAGGGACATACGCCAGACTAATCAGCTTCCAAATTTAAATCTATCACAGAATAACTCAGAAAATGAAGTTTATCATCTTAGATGTCATTTCAGTAGCATATCAACCCGGAAGCCAAGTCTATTCTACATTAATCCAGATTAATTCAGCAGAAATATCGCAGTCATTGTCAGATAATACTTCGAAAGCCCATTTTTTTCTCTATCGTGCAAGGGGCAACATCTAATTCTACCAGCGTGAATCAATTTAAATATTTTATTAGACAACTTGATCGTGACAATATACAACCATTTACATATATATATATATATATATATATATATATATATATATATATATATATATATAAAACAAGAAACAGCAGTAATAACCAGTCAGATTTGTCACCAAAAACATAACCAATTAACAACCCAAAATGTATAAATATGAAGGATTGGTATAAGAGACGTTTAGTATTCACGAAATAAATGGCCATTATCCTCTTAGTTATTTGTGTTTTTTTCCTAATTATAAGAATATATATATATATATATGTAAAAGAATCTTTATATATTTATATACATATATTACGCATATATGTATGTACATATATATATATATATATATATATATATATATTCTTTTGAAATGCGAGCTTTAATAAAAATTCATTGTACCCTTCCTGTGTGCATGTGCAAAAACGAAAAAGAAATTTTATCAGATATAAGAAAAATTTCTTTTCGCATGGTCTTCTCAAATATCTACTCATGAACATATCTTTATACATAAATTGGAAAGCAAAACAAGATAGAAATACGTGAACAAAGCGAGTGTGGAAAATAGAAAACCAATCAAATTGCGCAAGCGTCACATCCAGTTCAAGCTCAATGCTTGTACGTGCTTCTTCTGCTTACATATATCCGGCTGCAATTTGTTTATCCATAAGGCTTCGTATGTGGCTAGCTCCCTTTTGTTTCTGCATTTAGTAATTACTTTGAATGCTACGTCTGGAGAACATACGTGCGATGTTCCGATGATGTATTGCGCAATAGCAGACATGTATTCACCATTTGATTTAAAACAGGCGTTCAAGTTGCAATGTTCTCTCATTCGAGTAATTAACCGTCTGGTCGATCGGCCTACGTAAGTTGATCGACAACTTGCGTATGTATATTGGTAAATAATATTTGATATCGACATTAACGGCTGTTTCTCTTTGATTGCTGGTAAAGGTAAGTGTGTTACCCTAAATAACACTCGTAGTTTGGCTGCATTAAATGTGCGTGTCAATGTTGCTTCAACTTTCTTTTGTGCCATTCGGGAAACTGCATCCCCCTTAAATGGGATGTTTAGGTAGACGGTTTTCTTTTCTGGCCCATAGTACGTCTGTTTCTGGTTAACTCCCCTTTTAATAATTGATTCAATTAATTGTCTGGGATAGCCGTTAGACATTAAATCGTTAATTGCTTTATTATATTCATTTTCTTTAGAATCTTAACTAACCAACCTGTCAATTTTTGAAAAGCAACCACGAACTGTTGATAATTTATATTGAAATGGCACAAAACTGCTGTAATGCAAATACTGTGCAGAGCATGTTGGTTTATGGTAAATTGTTCTGTTTAATTTACCATTAGTTTCTTTCTTTAATAGTACATCTAGGAAAGGCAGACAGTCATCTTTCTCGTGCTCTGACGTGAAACCGATATTCTTATGTGCTTTGTTGAAACTTTGAAGCAATGTTCGTGATTGCGACCTGTTCTTAAGTACAAGAAATTTATCATCCACGTACCGTATATATTGAGCACATTTACTTATGTCACTCTTTAATGATGTATTTTCTAGTTGCCCTAGAAAAATCTCAGCTACAACTGGAGATAAGGGGCTTCCCATTGCGACACCATCAGTCTGTTTGTAGATGTTTCCATTAAAACGAAACCGTACGTCTTTCGTGCATAATAAGATAAGCTTGCGTAGAGTTTGACCTGGCACCGGCGATGGTAATATATCGTGTTCTACCGCTTTGACTATAATGTCAATGGTTTCATCAATCGGAACATTTGTAAACAAAGACGTAACATCAAAATATACCATACTCTTGTTTGTAACATTTATATCTTGAATTTTGTTTACAAACTCAAACGAATCGACAACCGAATGATTACCTAGTAGTTTACGTAATGGTTCAAGTAAACAAACCAGCCATTTAGCTAGTGCATGAAACGAAGAATTTACCATTGATAAAATTGGCCTCATAGGACAAACTCTTTTGTGTTTTTTTGGTAATTCGTACATTATTGGTGTAGATGATCCAACTGGCTTGAGCTTCTTTGCAGTGGCCTCATCAATAAAACTGGCATCTGTCAAAATCTTAATTTCATTTATTACTCTGCGCTCCACCTTGTCTATTTCATCTGATTTATCGTCTAGACGTGTGAATTTTGTATTGTCATTTAAGTCAGCTGTTTGTTCAAATAACAATTTAAATGCTGCCTCAAAATCAACATCGCATTCATTAGAAGGATGTATTCCATAATTTCGGCCCATCGATAGTGCTTCCATTGTTAGCTGATCGATTGGCACTTTTGATAAGTTAAGCACACGCTTATCAAGATCGGTCGGTATTAAATCACACAAAACTCCAGGTTTTACATCTTTTTCCAATTTCTTCAAAATACTTGCTTTATCTTTCCTCATAACCGTCGGCAAAAACATCAAAAATTTCATTCTTGCAAAAAGACTTAGTTCATCTAATACACAAGATACACACCCAATTATTGCTTGTAGCACTGCTTCATCTTCCTTCAACTGCTCAATTTTAGAATACGCCAACCTTGTAAGATTTCTTCGGTTGACTCGTAGTTTTGACTTTCGTAAACTGCGTACCAAATCACCTGGGAACCGTAATTGTTTAATACACTGATAATATAGTTTTATCCACAATTTCGTTCTTTGCGCTCTAAACGTCTGCTATTGCACAACACATCATCGAAACATCGCACGTATGTTCTCCAGACATAGCATTCAAAGTAATTACCAAATGCAAAAACAAAAGGGAGCTAGCCACATACGAAGCCTTATGGATAAACAAATTGCAGCCGGATTTTTGTAAGCAGAAGAAGCACGTACAAGCATTGAGCTTGAACTGGATGTGACGCACGCAATTTGATTGGTTTCTATTTTTCACACACTCTTTGTTCACATATTTCTATCTTGTTTTGCTTTCCAATTTATATATAAAGATATGTTCATGAATAGATATTTGAGAAGACCATGAGAAAGAAAATTTTCTTATATCTGATAAAATTTCTTTTTGTTTTTGCACACATGAAGGGTACAATGAAATATAATTAAATTCCGTCTTACGAACAGTATGTAACGCTTTGTTAATTATATAGTTAAACATCAATCAAAACGTTATTAGTTTCCTCCCCAGGCCATTAATATACCGAAAAATCAATATTTATCGAATCAACCAGAAGTTTAGTTTTATTTCATCTTCGAACTAGCAGATTTGGCCCTTAAAATTATTATGCTGAAAATTCGCAAGTAGGATTTTGACTAATATAGGCCATAGACAAGAACTGAGATATTTCAGATGTAACTTTTATTCGTCCTAATTTCGTGTAATTTACTTCAATTAGTATGCTAATATTGTATAATCAAAAATTATTTTCTCGGAAGATATCCGAGTTGATACTTAAAAAACTAAGCGCTTCATAATAGCATTAAATGAAAAAAAATCAATTTTTTATTTATATCAAAACATAAACAATTTCTGTTACAACATGTGTGGTTAAATTTTACTTAAATGAAGAACAAATGTGAACGTAGCCATAGAGGTAACAGCGTTATAAACATGAAAGAATTTGATTCCTGCGGATGCATTTTTTAAGTTTTCAAGTCAACTAATCGGAAAACCAATTTTTTATCATTTATCAATTTTCCGAATCATTCTGAAGAGGAAAATGAACGCCGAAAAGTGACAGCACGTTTAATTTTCAATAGATTTAAAATGACTTGCATCTAGTTGACAAATAAAGCAGTATTAATATCATAATCGCAATAATTATAAATTAACTACATTTAAATTTTTAAACTTTTGTTATTTCTCAACTTCAGGTATGATTTTCAGCGAAATTATCTACAGTTGATTATATTTAACCTCAAGAGTTTAAATAATTTTCCTGATTACTTAATTGAAGGCCAGGAAAATACATGAATCAAAACAAATATTTCTTTATTTATTTTTTTTTCTTTCACTCAAATGTTATTTGAAACTACCTCAATAATTGAAATTGACAGATTATACGCATTTAAGCGCCTAAAATTTAAATATTACTGACATTTTTTTCTTCTAACCAAAATCTGAGCAATAATCGCATTAGTTAAGGAAATAATTTAATATTAATCGTATCTTATGTCCCTGTTGAAGCGAAATATTGGAAATTATCTTACCTTATACGCATATAGGAAGTATTTTCCAGTATACAATCGAAGGTAAAAAATAAATTTTCATTCATAGGATTTTCTATTTGTCGAAACATTATTGCAAGAGTTAAGGTTACATTTTTAACTTTACTTTACTTATCGTGTAGCAATAAATGTTTTTTGACAGATTTTTAATTTATTAGCTGATAAAAGTTTGCAACATTTCAAAGCCACATTTATTTGTCTGACACTGAGCTAATAGCAAGTCATTGCAATCCGTCTTGATTATAGACTAATCGCAAGTTTCGTATCACCTATATAAACGCAATGTATATGCTGCCCTCCAACAAATTACTTTTCTCTCGCTTAATTTACCGTCAGTTAAGTCGCTTGTCAAGTGATGACTCATTGATTTCAATTTGTCGACACACATTCCCTCTTTCTCATGCCCGGATCGAGTTCAATTCGCCAAGCAAAGGAAGTCTCACAAATTCATTAAGTTGATTTCTCTACCATGTGCGTGCTTATAATGCATGTCCAGATTCATATCAACTTACAACTTTGTTAATCGATAGACATTTTAATTGTGGATTGTTAGAAAAATAAGGTCGTTGATGTTGGTATACTAAGTGGTAATAAATTCTACACTCAGTTGAACTTGCTTCCCGCGAATGAAATTGGAAAAAAAGACAGGTACGAATAATAAATCAAACACGTTGCTGTATAAAAGGCAATTGAAATAAGAGAGAATAAAAAAGGCGAAAAAAAGGAAAAAGGATGAACAACCTAATTGAGAAAAGGATTCATGCTTAAATGGATACTAGCCTTTGTCACAGAAGAATTATTAGGCACTATTTAAGATGAGATATGGCTTAAATGAAGCCTAATTAAATAATGCAACCGAATTGTAGAATTGCACAATATGGAAACAACAGGGTTAAATAAATTTGCCGTTCTATTACTCGTTTAATATTTTACTCTGAATAATTAATACATCTGATTTATCCGGTCTTCTTTTTTTCTAATGTCAATGGCATAATTAAATATTAGACCTGGTAAACTATTCAAATTCCATCAAAATGGATACAAACTCATAATGATATAATGGTCTATATCTGCATAGGCTTATTTAATATACAATATTTTATTACTATTAATGTTTACAGAAGAATAATAATTGGTCTTATTTTGCCTTCTGTTGACGTTTTGTGGAAGAATTTATCGAGCTCAGAAAATGATCTATGGAATTAGATATTGAGAGTCAGCGTGACACGAAGAGTCCCCAACAAAAGTTTCATCAAAATCTTAACATCCAAATAAGTTGCGCTGCCGAAAATGCCTTGTCATTCCTACATAATTCTTTGACAACCTAGCCAAAAAGTATCAATTTTACTGGCATAATTTTGCCAAAGACTGTAATTTTTGCCTTTTCAAAAATTGGCAAAAAAATTTTCTATGTAGTTTTTTTAAATTATTTTTAAAATCTAGGCCACATACCTTGGAAAAGAGTGTGACTTTGTTTGAAAAGCTCCCTAATTACAAATTGTTATCTGTGTAAATTTATATATCTTTGCTCCATACGGCCAAGAGTAAGCTGATAATAACTATATATATATATATATACATATATAAATATATATATATATATATATATATATATATATATCATATATAAATATATATATATATATACATATATATATGCTAAATTAGACTTGTTAAATAAATGACCTATGGAAATGATGAGGGACTTAAACTGATATCGCATAATGTCCATATTTCTGTCCTCGAGGCTAGAATTCTTTATAATATCAAATTACCCAAATTCTTCTAGGCGTCAATAGAACTGACAATAACTGAACTCTCTGAATTAGAGTTTAGAGTTCTCAAAGCTGTGCTATAATACACTATATTCGAATATGCATTTCTGCAAAATGACAGAATACCAACCTTGGAGAAATTTGTAGCGATTAGAAGGAATATTAGTGGTTCCAAATTTTATTGATATTAAAGTTCAGTCTTTCCTACCCAACAGAACTTTTATAATAGGTGGTGATTAAGATCGCCTCGGTACTTCACCAACCAGGCTACAAATAATTGGTGCTATAACTAAAAAATTTTCTTACATTTTTTTCAAAATTGCATGCACATTTCGGAGAATTTTGATTAGGACCATAAAAGTTTGATACGCATCTTTAGGTGTGACGCACGGTAGTTCTGCTTTTAAGTTTGACTGGATGAATATTAACGAAATTGATGTTTATTTCAGGTTTTTAAAATTGAATTTAAAAATCCAGTCTTCTGTTGTATGCGCTAGATTTGGAAACCGGTGAGGAATTTTTGTAGACAAAGCTGAATTTTTTACCATTCTCATTTTATATTCCAATGACGAGGTATCTTACGGAATTTTGCTTGCAAAATCTATAAGTTAGCTTATTCCTACCTACATTTGTCAGCGCGGTGTTCTCAATAGAGGTATCATCGTGAATTTTTGCAAAACATCGTCGTTATCAAGTACGTGCACAGCATTCTAAGTCTTGGCTTCAATTTAATACATCGGCCTATTGTTGCCATTGCAAACCATAAAAGCACACATTCTTCAACCAGCCATGAACAAATATTTTCCAAACGACTCTTCCCACGTTTGGAAGTGATAATTTATATAATTAAATGAATATTGATTGCGCGGACGGCTAAAACAATTACAATACTCAAGGTTGCAATTTTGCATAAACACCTGATCCTTTATGTACATGCAGTGCATAAACTAAGAATTGTATAGTGTTGAATAGACAAGTAATTCAGTAGATCGGTTTCATCTTTATTGGGAACTCATCACGCACTCTCCAGAATTTGCCACAGTCAGAGCTCGACCCTGGGCACGTCTGCTTCGCAATCTGGTTATCTAACCATAGACTTGCCCTGTCTTCATATATCAATCTTGTTGCATCCTTTAACCCAGTTGCTTATGCCACATACGTAACAGCAATCCTTGTATGATCTCAAAAATCAAATCATTAATTTGCTAACAAAATGCCTCAAATAAAAAGGCAATTCCACCTTTTGCATTTATGAAGTTACTGCTGACTCCTGTCACATATAATGCCTCTCAAGACGAGTTCTCGTGACTACTTTGAAGAGGTATCACTGTATAATTTGAATGTGTTTAGGCACCTAATGTACTCGAGAGAGCCAAATGTTCCTACAGAGCTTTCGGTTATTAGCGTAAACTAAAATCCGCCACAACGACAAATTTATATAGTTTCATTTTATTTTCGCAGTGATCTATTGTCCGATAATTGATAGCACACATAGATCGGTAAAATCTTACTTTTTTATTTATACAAATACACAGATTGTCTTTATCCTTGATTGATGAGTTCTCACTGGTCCAGTTAATCGGATGCCGTGCAAATTTAGTTTTTCCAGAATTTTAGTTGAATCAATTATTTTCCGATTTTTCTCCAAATTTTCGGGATTTCAACTCCAGTCCTATCTTTCAGATTCATCCCATACTCACAGAAAATCAACTTATGGCAAATTGGACGTGAGAAAGTTGTCAACCCTGAAGATGAGACTGAAAATGCTGCCTCGAAAATCTGGAAAAAAACTAACATTTTTATTTTACAACATTTTTCGAAAAACTAATTGGTGACGGCCAGTGAGAACTCGTGAATCAAGGCTTAAGAGAAGCTGTGCGCCTATAAATGTAAAGGAATCAAGATTTTACTGACCTATGAGCGTTATCGATTTTCCAGCAATAGACCACTGCGGAAACAAAAAGAAAGTTGATAGCACTGCGCAAAGAAATACATCATTTTATTTTCATATCCTTTTGTCAAATTTAATGCATTGCTAGTAGATTTCAGTGGTAGAAAATATTATTCATTAATTGACTTATGATTACTCTATTATCACAATCCTTTTGATTCCAAAATATATAACGACGAGTAGAATCTGCATTCGCTGCTGCTTATTTGGGTATGTTCAAATGAATAGTGATTTTGTGGGCGTTAGTCAGACATTTAAGACTTTTATTCTTAGAAAACCACAAACACAATAAGTATCCAATGTCACATTTTTGGTATAATGATCTTTATTCCGAAGCTAGGCTGGCATGCAAAACATATTATAAATGTACTTCCCCACAGAGCAGAACATGAACTCTAACAAAGCTTTACTACTACAAAGCATCACCGACATCAGCTAATCTCTTAGAAATTGTATTCTATCACATGACCTACATTTGTTTTCCACAAAGAAGGATTCGATTATAAATCTATCTCCTAAGAATTATTTCAATCAAAGTTGCGATCTGACCCACTATTTACATGCATTTGTTAATATAAAAGAATTATTATATAGTGTAGAATAGGTAATTCATCCAGTATACCGGTTTCATCCCTACAGGGAACTCATTACGCTCTCTCCAGAATTTTCCGTGGACAAGGCTCGAACCTGGGCATGTCTGCTTCGGAATCTTGGGTTTTAACCGCTGGGCCACGCTGCTATGCAATTCACAACAATTTAAATTATATATTAAATAATGTTTTTAAAAGTTTAATTCTTAGATCATCACATTTAAACGCTTCATATAACTTTTATCAATAGATGCAATCTGATGTATGTAAATTCCCGATTATTAGGTATTTTAAAATGATTTTGGTAAAGATTTATTTATAAAGCGAAAAAATATTTACTCACAATGAACAAATTGACTATTTAATAAAATATAAGCTAGATAAGGTTAAATTTATTTTTATAGACAAGTATTGTTGTTATAAATTTAAAATTTATTTGTGTAATTAAATCTATTCATTATATGCAAGCCAGTTTCGTCATAATTCAGCCTAGATTTGAATATTCAATTATTTGGATATGAGTCTTTCAACTAATTCCCTATTTCACTGAATCTGCGTACTACATGCAACGGAATTATGCAATGCTCTTAACCAAATGTATCCTGGTTCAAATCCTAGCAGCCGTAATTCTGGCTGCTACAAATGAGTGCGGCAAAAATCATATTGTTAGATGAATTGATTTATTCATCCTACCTACAGATATACTCTAAAGTAATTTTACGTTTTTTTTAGTTCTATATATTTGTATAAAATTATCAATGTATAAGTTTAAATATACGAATTCTGTACTAGACAGATATCGGGCACTCGTCAGTAACAGAGATAATTGGTGTGGCTGCTATTTGAATCCGCATGGCTCTTTGTTTAAAGAGATACCAATAATTCATGTCGTCATCGAACTCCTACAGAGCACGTTATTTAAAAGTATAGACCATCTTATGGTTCTTACGACGTCTGTCTTCTACTTGATCATATTTGATAAATTTTATTTGTCCTTTTAATACCGATAGCATGCCATATGGTGAAGCGATATCGCAATAAAATCAATTTTTGAAGATTTGCCCAAATAGGATTCACTTGACGGAATGTCTGAGAAAAAATCTTTATTGATATTTTATTCAAAATTGCATGTAAATCACGACTTGTATGGAGAATAGATGAATTGCAAGGCGACCACAGAATTTGCGGCATTTTTATGCGTGCCTAATAAGGAGGAAACTGATAAAGTTAATGGATTGCATTCTCTTAGCTATGGAATATTTACTTCACTCCGACAACATGTGTATAATATCAAATCTGGCCACTATATTTGCATGGTTTTAAAATAGCAGATAAATTATAGATTTAGATAATAGTAAATTGGACGCAAAGCCAAATAGGACTCAACAAAATTTGTTGCTATATTATTGTTAAAGTGCATTTATTTATAGTAAAATAAATTATTAAGTAATTTCGACTGTTCTTATTAGGATACCTAATTATTGAACTTGAAATATTTCAGCTTCTTTTGTTCTTGGTCTTAATTTTATTTGGTAAATGATAATTAGTCTGAATTTATGTTTTATTTGCATTTATGTTTAAGATTCACACGATACTGTGTAGTTAATTCCGCTCTCATTCGAACAAATTTCTAATATTTTTAAAATCAACGGAAATGGTTTTATATTGTCTTTGGAGTTATTTTCGCTAGGTGATGTTATTTTATTTTTTTATATTTCTTTACACCAAAATAGTTTTTTCACACTCACCTAAATAGTATATTTCTTAGATAGCCTTGTTAGATATATTGATCAAACGTTCTGGATTTCTTAGTATTGCTCCGCGCTTGTTATTTTAACTTAACACAATAGCCCTAATACACACTGACAAATTTCTGAATGACAATTCGTTTATATATTTATTTATGTTCAGATATGTCTATCAAATTAAACTATAAACTCTCTATTATTAGCTTTTTCGGCGAGTTAGCTTAACAAATTGGATATACACACAGAAAACCGCGCCTTTTCCAACATGATAGACAAGAACTTCTCTTTCGCCTTGATTAAATATACACCTTTCATACGTGTATAATTCTGTAGCAATTCGTGTGAATATTTTTTACTAGCATTAGTTTGAAAAGAAGGTAAAAATCTGAAATCAGTATTTTATGCAAGAAAATAACATACAAAATATAAAAAAACATATAGCAAAACTATCTCAAAAATATGAAATTTAAAATCAACAAACAGAAATGAATATCATTTAAATTTGAACTGATGTTAAATTGAAATGAAACTTTTTTCTAAAGCCTAACAAGAAATGGGAAATAGTAAAAATGCCAGATAAGATGAAGAAAAAATTAATTTCCTACACCAAGCCTGGTAAATATTTAATTGATACTGGGACAAGGTGATAAATTCATGGAACATTTTCTGTAATACCTAGTAATCGCAAGGATTATCAAATGGGATTTGAAGGTAAATTATTCAGACGCTACGTTGATGCAACATATTTCGTTGTTAAGAGTTAAATGATCAATGAAATTAAAACTGAATCTTTTAACTCCTGACAAAATTTCTGTTTTAAAACATCGTTACGTCTAGAAGAAATATACACTTGAAAATATTTTATTTTCGTCACGTTGCAAATGACAAATATTTGTTCACATCAGCTAGTTTCGATTTTTCTCTCAACTTTCATACTGGAGTAAATTTAAAAATTGTGGTGGTAAAACCTTGTTTTGCAAAACACGGACCGGATAATTATTCAATTTATGTGTGCGCACAAAACCTTTAAAAAATACAATAGTTATTATTTATCTTTTTACCGTAAAACTCAAATAACCGATATACGCTTATGTAAACACTATTGCAGTCTCAAATATCTTTTATTTTAGCAATTACAAAATCCACAAATACTCAACGTGAAAGTTATGCTTCAAGGTAATTAAGCTAAATGCAAATAATTCAGACTGATCAAACAAAATTGGTTGTGATAAATTACCTTTCATTTATTTACTAATTACATGTTTTGCGCCTATTGTAGGATTATTGATAGTTTCATTCAAGGCATAATGTCAGGATTCCGAAATATTATGATAAATTTCATATTTTACGAGGGAAAGGATAAATAGTAAGCAAATAAAAAAACCAACTATGCTCTTTCTAAGCGGTACTTTCTGTTAAACTCAATTTATTTTAAACACAAAGCCAAATTGGGAATAATATTACCTAAGAACAATTTGAATCTTAACAATTGTTACTTTTAACTAAGAATATTTTGTCAATAATCTGTTTTAATCTGAACTATTAATTACTAGTTTCAATCGAAAATATTTTTTTCAATTTTTCGCAAACTAGACTGTATAAGGCGTTTTAGCATTAAAGTTCTGCAAACTTGACTACCCGATTGGAATTTCTGTGAAGCTAGCAATAATATGTATTGTTCTGTGTCATGTGCAAATCAGAATCAAAACAATGCATTTCTAGTTTGCGGTTTGGAATCAAACACCATTTTAATGTTGTATTTGTCAATCAGAACGAAACAGTGAATGGACATGTACACATTATTTACTAAAGCAAATAATTGTTCGATATTAGTGTTAACTGTCCGTATACTGTCGCTCGATTATCACCTTTTCCTTCTATGGTTAAGTACATTTAAACTATTAGCTGTTTATTTTACAATTTCTAATTGTGAATAACTACACGGTCGCTCGAAGTTTAATACAAAATGTCTTTAAGTTAATTAAGAGTCAAACGTTTCAGTTATTGGTCAGTTGTGTTGACCGATAAGCTATGTACTTATTGTGTTAATACATATAAATTGTATCTACATTTCAACACTCGGTTCATTTGGCCACAATCACCATGATTAAATACTGTATCTTAGTGCTATTCTTGCTAACTATCAATCAGTGGACTGGAATTAGTAAGTTAATAATATATTTTTCATTTATTTTTGTATACATTATTATGCGTCTATTTACCGTGGGCAAACCGATGGAGTTACCCACTTGTGATTAAATTCCCCGACAAATCGGTGAGAGGGTTTCTCGTATACATCGGATGACCGGATAATGAATTGTCTTCATTTAGAGCTGCAGAATTATACATGTTGTAAGACATCAATGAAAATCTCCAGAAAAGCATTACCATAGCAAGATTGTCTAGATTGATTCGAAGGTGGCTAGGCAAAATAATGCTTCTAAATGACTATCATTAGTCGCCTGCGCGTATCGTAGTTAATATTTATTAAACTCTTGGTTCGGCATAAGAAATATGCTCTAGTTTTTGTCAAATAATATATGCGTATATAATAGAACTCCAAAAACATAACTTTTTGAAAAATATTTTATAAATAGCACATTTATTACAAAGATGCAGCAAATATATTAATTCGAATTTAGTCATTTTCAAATTTATTTTCTTAAAGGAACAATTTCAAATTCGTATTTTTTTCGAATTATTTCGCATAATTAGCATGTCGCTCAACATACAGTATACGGGAAACCATAAAAATTTCCGCAGACAATCTTGTAAATATAATTATTTTGCTGTTATCTCCTCATACCAAATTCGACTGTTGAAGAGGATAAGGTCTATGAGATATCTTTTGATATGTTCATGTTTAAGAGCTCGTTAGAAAGATGTTTTAAATCACACCACTAACTTTAGAAAACGCAGGTATGGACTCAAGGTTTTGACCAAATGAAATGTATTCGACTAGTCAATTTTCCAATAGTCCAACTTAATCTTCGGACAAGCCTTATGAATAAACTGCAACAAACGTTAAGAACAAAATATATCACATAAACTATAGTTCCATGAACTGTGGCTCAAGAGTATTTGCGTACACTTATAACGTGTGATTTTGTTATAATACAACATGGTTACAAAGTTCCAAATATGTAATCGAAGAGCGTTTTGCTTTATTTAAAAAAAATCAAGGTTGCGATCTTAATATAGACACCATTCGCCTTTTATACACACATATGACATTATACACTACTAAATGTATAATGTAGAAAAGGCAATTCATCCAGTAGATCGGTTTTGTCCGAATTGAGAACTCTTCACATACTGTCTAGAACTCGCCGCCGAAAGCGTTAAACCCCGGAAACGTTTGATTCGTAGTCTAATCCTCTGAGTCACAATGCCACGTTAAAGGATGTTGCGGATGTTTAAATGATTAACCTAATGCTTTTGTGTCATAAAATGCGTGAAAATAAAGTAATTATAATGATTCTTTAAATCAAGTTTGCGAGCTTGAAGTAAACACCAATCCCATTGTATTTAACCAGTCGTCGAACAACATAACAAAACTACTGCCAGCCGCAACGCATGTTGTTCGACGACTGGTTAAATACAATGGGATTGGCGTTTACTTCAAGCTCGCAAACTTGATTTAAAGAATTGTTACCACCACCCGCGCAAACAATTACTGTTAAATTAATTAGAATGATGTTTTTTACTTGCTGGCCTTCAGCTGAAATGAATTCCAATTATGGGCTAGATTTTTATCAGCATAGAAGTGAAGTTAATTACTTACATTCGTGCCTATACTCAGGGTCGTTTCTTACATTTTATGTAAATTAAGAGTTTGGACTTAACACAAAAACTAATTATGCATTATTTAACTAGACGCTCAACAATACAAAACCAAAGTCAATCACAAGAACTGAAACGGGTCTCCCTCCTCTTGACATTATTGAAACATGGACATAAGCATATGGATGACGATGTAATCGTAACGTGTTTGCTACACTCCCAATTGATAAGCTGGTATAAATTTTACATTTAGGCTAAGTACAACGTTTGGAAGTTGCATTAATGATTTTCAAGACAAAACAAAATTCATAGCAGTATTTTCCTTTCCAGTCAGTTTGTTGCGCGGTTAGATGCTGATTATGGAAGTTCAAAACACGCCATTACGTGTGACTGGTGGTATTTTATCCCTGTTGTGTGACAACTTTTTTTCAATTTAATTGATGTTTACGTAAGGTTTTCATACTTTATTTAAATAATATTTACCGTCATTTTTCTTAGAGTCATAAAGCACATCCAACACGACACTCATTTCTGCCTCCGTTCACACACGTGGCTAACGTTCTCCCATCGTTAAGCATATACCATGCCAATTCGGTTCGAGCTATTTCATTACATTGCTTTTATATAAAAAAGGTCATTAAACAATCGAAGTTGTTTTATGTGTACAATTAACTTTATGAATAGTTAACAGCGGCAAAAAGTTTCCTTATTTAAAAAAACTGTCAGTTTCAATTTCATTTAGTGAGTGAGCATTGTCCAGATCTTAAAGTTAATGTGTAGTTATTACGAGCAATCGAGTGTGTGTATTTCTGTTTCTGTGTAAATTTTTGACTCGATCTATAACTAGATAATACTCGAAAACGAGTTTCTCTGCTATCGATGGATTAATTTCTTGCCAGGTTTTCATTTTTGTTCCTATCGAATGAATTTGTGTCTTTTCTCAGAGTTTTATCTTCTATATCGCTTTTTTCACGTGTTTTTCAGTCTTCTTGGCGAGCAGCACGGGTGTGTAGACGGCACAAATTATCACTCTTCCATGTGTACACGCTATAGCTTTCTTAGTGATGATAATAATTGCATTTTGGCAGACAACATAATAATGACCAAAGTGTAGTATTTTCCTGAATATTACGTTATATATTTCTGGCCAAGAATCAAGCCAAACTGAATTGGCGAATAATTTAAAAGTAAGTCGCACAAATGTCGTCATCACCACAAACAACAGCGCCAAAAATTGCACAACAATCCCAAAATCCTGCATTGCTTTCTAGAGGACAAAACACGTCTTATAAACAATACGACATGACTGATAGAATAAGCAATACCATCATTCTTACTGCGATAACCAACCCAAACGAAAGCCTTATGTAATCTATAGAAAGTAATCTGACCCCATTCAATCATTTAGTTAGACATTCAGAATCACCTCTACTGACACATCTTCACGCACTCAAGCAATCTTCAATCAGCAGGTTATTAACTCTAAATCAAGTGTAAAAAATCTGCAAATAAATAAGATAATAATTCAAAATCAGACTTTTTCTCACTCATTCAATCGATGAAATTTGCAACTGTACAAAAGTATTTGGTACTAAAAAGTCACAAAAACATCGACAAGTTATGTATTAGATTATGTTTGTAGTGGAGAAGTAATATATGCGCAATTGGTTATTAGGAGATGCGCACTTAGAAATAAATTTGTACAAAAATGACCAGTAAGATAAACCAAAGGCTACATGAACGGAAAGAATAGTCTCATGTGCACATTTCGTGCTAAATGGCGAATGATCAGTAGGATCCAGTATTAAGCCATTTACCCACTTTATATATGTGTGAGGAAAGTGCGAAAATAGGATGGTAAAATCTCCTTTACGAATGTGTAAACTTGCAGTTGGAAAGATAACTTCATATAATGTCTTCGACAATGCGACTTCAAATCGAAATCACTATAAATATATCATATATACCAAGTTTGCATAGGGTACTAACACTATGGGAATTGTGTAAGTACCAAATATTAGCATTATGGTTGCCACAAAGGTACATGGTACCAATCCAAAGAATTTTAATATATATTAATTTTCACCATAATTGAGGCTAACAACTAAAGTTTACCATAATGGAAATTTTCTGGAGTTAAAGGTGGTCAGAAATACTTCTAGTTCTTAATTATGTTGAAATTTAGCATAAATCGAAATTCATTGAGCTGGTACAATGTACACTGTCGGTAAACTAATTTTAGGTTCGGGTACTGATACATTAGCCATTGTGTTTGGTAACCTTTGCAAACTAGTTATGTATGTATGTATATATATATATATATATATATATATATATATATATATATATATATATATATATATATATTGTCGAAGTTAGCTTCACTTTTGCAGTTTACACATTTTTTAGGAAAATAATATCTTAACTTTCCATATTCCTTACCCAAATTTATATTGTGTATAAGGCATAATACTAGGTCCCACTGATGAGTCGCCAGTAAGCACGAAACTAATGTGCAATATTAATTAATTTATGTTAGCCTGTCCTCCAGGTTGGGCCTATGTAGCATTATTTGAAGATTTAACTAGCCATCCCAGATACACCATTAAACAATAAACGCTATATATATATATATATATATATATATATATATATATATATATGTATATATATATATATATATATATATCGCCAAACAGTCTTTAAAATACTTCAGTCAGATCCATAAACCAGAACCGTGGATTCGTCTTTGTTCAACAACTCGTTACCAATTAAATGTAAATTAATTTATTTGCTATCTTATTCAGTGATATATATCCATAATTCAATATGTTCTGCAGTTAAATCCCCTTTTTTGTCATAGGTATCATTTAGTTTTACAAAACAAATGAAGCACAAGCCGAGTTTTATTCATGTTTTAATATTTACTATATAATTTTAAGTGATATCAAGAAACAGTTTTAGTTAAAATTAAAAAATTACTATATATATATATATATATATATATATATATATATATATATATATATATCATATATATTTATATTCTTATAATTAGGAAAGCACAAATAACAAAGTGGATAAAGGCCATTTATTTCGTGAATACTAATCATCTCTTATACAATCATACATATTTATACATTTTGGGTTTTCAATTGATTATGCTAGTGGTAACAAATCTGACTCGTTTTTACTGCTGTTTCTTGTTTTGGCTAGTTGGTGAGTGTGTATGCGTTTGTGTTTGTGTGTATGCGTGTTTGCATGTAAAGGTCATTCTCGCAGTATTGCAAAGTGATGTCTGAGATCTGGTCATTATTGTTTTGATAGCTTGAGAATTAACCATTTGTGCGCATTGTTCACTGTTACATATACAAGTGCTATTTTTCCCAGTATAGTTGATCGTTTCACCTCGTTGCGCAAAGTTTCCACGTGGTAACAACGCCAATGTTGATTGCAGAATTAAACAACAAGCACCTGACCTTAATATTCAAAAGTTTCATCAACATGATATTCTTATCGACTGGCCAAGAATAACAAAATTCAACAACAATCTACTAGTATCCAGCCAAGAACAAACAGGCCCTCGACTAGAATCAACAAACGTACAATCGGATTGGCAACAAACTGAAGTGGAAATAACAGAGGCGCATACGATGACAGAAGTCTCCAAACAATGTGAGCGTTTAACACTGCAATCAACACTGGCGTTGTTACCACGTGAAAACTTTGCGCAACGAGGTGAAACGATCAACTATACTGGGAAAAATAGCACTTGTATATGTAACAGTGAACAATGCGCACAAATGGTTAATTCTCAAGCTATCAAAACAATAATGACTAGATCTCAGACATCACTTTGCAATACTGCGAGAATGACCTTTACATGCAAACACGCATACACACAAACACAAACGCATACACACTCACCAACTAGCCAAAACAAGAAACAGCAGTAAAAACGAGTCAGATTTGTTACCACTAGCATAATCAATTGAAAACCCAAAATGTATAAATATGTATGATTGTATAAGAGATGATTAGTATTCACGAAATAAATGGCCTTTATCCACTTCGTTGTTTGTGTTTTCCTAATTATAAGAATACTGTATTAAATTAAAAGGAATGGACATTATATATATATATATATATATATATATATATATATATATATAGATGACTTATTATATTATCTATTAAGAGAGTTGTTCTTTGTTTATTCACATATATTTTTTGTGATTTATTCTTCATTTGAAGTGTAACGTATATGCTATAGTCTTATCCGTCTTACTTGCTTCCTTATCACGCAATTTCCCATTTTCATAAAGATTTCAATATTTTCTCCTCGTTGGGTCGATTTTTATATTATTTACGCCAAATTCTGTAACGGTTGAGTACATTCTGCAAATCTAATATAAGCTGTACATATATGACATTCTTCAGTACTTTCTCCATAATGACATCTTCGGCGGAAAAAATTTTCTGTGAAAATATGTTGAGTGCTTCTGTAAAATTTAATTATTTTAAACAACTGTATTATAAAGTAATTTAGCGGTAAAGTTAATAATTCCAAATTCCTACCTGACTTTCAAACTATGCTTGTAAAGTCTGTTATATTACAAATACTAAAAGGATATTTATTTATATGGTTCAATATTGCTAAAATTTATTCTAAAAATTAACACATTTATAGGAAGACTGTAAAGCATTATATAACTTATAATTATAAAGCAAAACCTATTGCCTTAGATATTTTTCTGTTTTCTTTCAAAGCACATTTGAGAATATGATATAGTGGATACTTAAAAACTTTCAAAGCAGAATAGTTGCATTTTCTTAACTTCAGTGCATTGAAGGATTTTGATGCTTTTTTTATATGTTAACTCATTTGGAAGATTATACATACTTATCAATTCTTTATTAAAGTTAGGAAAGATTTCTCCGAAAGTTTTGCTTTAATAATATCGAATGTTTATTTCGCGTTTAATCTCCATTGGCATAATGGCTGATTAATGTTCCATGGTAATTACCTGGAGAATTTCTCACAACTTAGCGAACTTAGTACAGCATTTTCATATCTAATCACTGATTGGTTTCAATTTTGTTACCCTAGGGCGTTTCTCTAACTAGCCTTCGCAAATTTAAATATTCCCAAGATAATATAGTAAGATTGTTAATGAAATTGTTTAAATTCCTTTGTATGTTATTTTACATATATTGCGTAATATATATAAATTCACGCAGTAAGGAATATACGAATATGGTTTATATTTTGTTTGCTTGGAAAAACCTCATGCTTTGTGCTCTGTTGATCTGGGAGATTTGCGAATTCAAAACGTCAATTGACATCGAATTTTTGCATGTTGCAAGGATATTCAAGAAGAATCTTCGGTGAGTTGTGATATCTCTTCGGTCGCAATAGAATTAAAACCACTCTGGAAAACAAGATTCTTCTAAAATCTAAAATGATTAACATGAGGATAATGGAATATCGAAATACAAGACGAGTAAATGCGCAAATTAATGACTATCTACGTAAAGTTTTAATGAATATTATTTTCTCCGCTTTTGCTTTTAAATCTTAACTTTATTTATTTTGCAATGTTGTATCTTGTCTACAGTAATTAAAAGTCCTTTCCAAACGCGATAAACAATAGTAATAATGACCTCCACATGTGTAAAGGTGGTCTTTGCACATGGGAAAAATATAATAAGGTAAACATTCATTGTTCTCTCGTTAAAAGTGTGATAGTTTACTATAGCAAAGTACCCCCGAAAATTGCTAACTATAAGAAAATAAGAATAGCTCACTATGCTAAATGTAAATAATTCGTAAAAATATGCAAAGACATATTGTGCAGCCCAAATATCAGTTAAACGCAGTGTTTGGGAGATTATTAATAGTAATAAATCAGCTTTAAAAACACTTATTTGTATTTTACTCCAGTTATTTAGTAAGTCAAACGTCCATTGTAGTCTGCTAATGACCAAAGAACTTTTATTAACTTTATTTCGTCTAAAGGATCGCATTTTCATTATATTGGACGTCTAAATTAGCTTTGTATTTTTGTTTATATCAAGACAGGAATCAGTATACATTGAATAGCGTTTTATTTCTGAGAAATATTTCACCGAATTGAAATATGTGTGGCAATAATAGTTAGGAATTTTAGAATTATTATACTTGGAAACAAATGTTTTTTATTCCATCCAGTCAACTGATTTCCCAAAACAATAAAAGAAAAGCAACGGATGTTCATATCACATATTGAGAAGGTAGAACCAATGTAAATTACAGTACAGTAACAAATACTCTATTTGCATAGCTCATTATGTCGATTTATGAAATTGGCGCCAAATAGGACAGCAAATTCGCATAAATTTCATTAGTTACATTTGAAAAGATTGATTTTAATTTTTCACATTCTTTTAAAAATAATACATATTTATTTAAACATGCACGCGAAATACCAATTCAACTTTAACGACACTATTTCGATTAGTTCATTGAAAAACTTGAAATAAGTCGTCTGATTTATCTCCCTAAATTTAAATTTTTTCATAGATAACATTTTCACCGAAAATATTTGTTGTCGATTGCATTGATATATTTTTTTCTTTCACGCTAGATAAGGCAAGTTTGCGGTGGATGTTGTGAGAAGCATATTAGCTGCTCTATATATGTAAGGCAATGCAACTTGGATTCTTTCTTTTAGATCTTTTCTTTTCCTATTGAAATTTCAGCTGAATATACATAAATTTATTATGTGCAGTAAGAACATTCACTACGTAATTTATTACATCATTACGTGTGTAGAGCATTAATAATAATAATAATATTACACACAGAATTGAAGTAAATCCACAATGAGTTTGGCGATCAAATACGCAGTGTCCTATTTGTGAGTTGCTTAACTGAATTTCAATCTATTTCAAGTGATCCGCATTGTTAGAACGTAAATATTTCCCTGTCCATGTTTTCATTTGTGCCACCATATCTAAGCCTGAACAGTTCATCTAAAAATGTCAGTTTGCTACACTTCGTTTCGACGGTTAAGCGATTATGGTGTCTGTATAAGAAATATATATTGCCTACACAACAGTTGTGATGTTTCACGTCACTTAATATCTTTGAGTTTATTTACATAATCGTATCAACCATGACAGAGCCCAATTGAAACCTATAATTAGGCCATCTTTATGTCCGGGTAATTGGTCTTTAAAAAAATTGAATATCGAAGAAAAACAAATAAAGTAATCTTTCAAAATCGGTCTCAATCAGTTTAATGTTTGGGAATTTCTCCTGGGCGTATTGGCCTAAAAACCAAACATTTCACTACAACAGAAAATTAAAAAATAATGGAAAAATCAATTGAATACAATTAAGGTTTTATTACGTTCCAATTTTACCTTTTTCCAAACACAAAAAAATCTTTAAAAATATACTCAGGTAAGTGATTTCCAATCGACTTTAATAGGATATCTTACCACTGGGAAAATCCGTGCGTTGACTCAATATTTCAAAAAGGAATACATGACATGTGTGAATTTGGTAAATTACAAAATCTAGCTGTATATATTTCAACTGACGTCATATTTGTTTCATTCAGCATCAATAAATATGTGTACAGACAGAAATAGATCTATATATTTACAAGTACCGTAATGTATATCAGCATATGTACGTAAACTTTACAAATACGCATTATAATAAATATTTGCTCAATAAAATATTACAAATATTACTTTCTTTAAACATTAAAATCACTGTTGGCTTATAAAAAAGGTAAGAAATACAATTCTTTGTGTTATACTTTTGAACTCATATTTATTGTGTATAGACTAATGTATTCTGTGATATATTTTGGTTTTTATTTATTAGTCCAACTGTAATAAGAAATAAAAATATATATAGTTGCTTATCTAGTTTTGTGATTTCTTAGTATAAAATTAGAAGCACCAGCTGTGACTTGAAGACATTTAAATGCGCGTCTGATTATGAAAAACTAATCCAAATTATGATAAGTTGCCGAACAATAAAATTATGTTAAAAATAGATTATAGCTTATAGGTACAATTTTTCGGACTTTTAGCGGAAGATGATATGTGGCCTTGCTTTTGTATGTCATAGAAACAATAAATCTGGGAAATTAATTAACATTTCAAATACCGTCAATTTTGATTAATTTGTCAGTAGAAATTTTTAAAATATTAAGTTTAAAATTATTAAAAAGTTTTAAATAAATATATATATATATATTTACTTTTATTATATTTCTATATAAGGATATTTCCTTTGCTCGTCACTTTATACAATAATTCATTTTATATTCCACGTTTCATATATTTTTTAAATGAGCAAATCAATGAAAAATTTGCAAACATTGTTTTTAATATCCAAGAAGAATTACATCTTAAGACTAATTTTTTAAACAGTTTAAGTACCATTTAAAGTTGCAACAATTCTGTTACTGGTGGTTTTCGAAAAACCATTAAAATTTATCAAAATGTTGAGCAAAATCATGAAAATAGCCATTAGAACTTTGAATAAATTACACTTTAACATATTTCATTTTAGATGGTGACTGTATCGAACTTGGTGGAGAGTGTACAAAAACAGTATTTTCAAGATGCTGTACAAACCTCACTTGCAAATTAAGCGGTCCTTTTACCGGTAATTGTGTAAACTGCCTTCCAGTAAATTCGTTTTGCTGGCGCAATAGTGAATGTTGCTCAAGAGACTGTGGTTGGTCGTTTACGTGTAATTAGCAGCCAAACGCGAGGGTGTTAGATAAAATGTTAATCAACGACCTGCAAAATGTGCATGCAATGTAATAGAAATCTTGGTGATTATCGACAAATGTGTATTTATGGGACGATTTTAATGGTTGTTTATTCTCTTTTTGAGAAATACACGCATTATATATAAAATATATATTGACTTATTTTGCTTGATTTTTTCCAACTATAATGACTTCGGATTAACACTTTAGAAGAGCAAATTTAAAAACAATACAAATATGATGTATGAAAATCCTTTTATAAAGCTCAAAAATTTAAGCACTTTCACACGACACGATCGTGAAATTGCTGATTAACTTCTTTTTTTTCTAATAATTTCACTTGCGTTCTAGCGCGTTAAAATATTGCGCAGGTGAAGTTCTAATCAAATAGAAAACGGGGCAATTTTAAACGTTTAAACATACATTTACTGTTATGAGTGGCTGATATTTACAATTCAATACGTCCAACAGTTTTCTGTTGCAAGTTAAAATTTTTATTGGATTTTTTATCATATTTAAAATAGTTATTTATATAGCTTAAAAGAAATTTTTATTCATAAAAGCTACGCGTTTGTAATCTACCAAGCCTAGATTATAGTCAAACAGAGTCAAATAGATGATAAGTGTCTAAATTCCTACATTTCACATATATGAGAATTCGATATTGGTGTGAAAATTTGAAAGAGCGGAATATATATTTACTTATCATTGTCGGTCAGAATAGCAATCATAGCACATTTCCCTTAGATAATTTCGGGATTATTTCTTGTCGCTTGAACTTAAACGGAAATAGTTCCAATCAAAATTATTCGAGATAAATAATACACTTAATTTGTGGAGGCTATCAAAAACCTCGAAAATAGAAAACACAAAATTTATCCGTTGCATTAGACTTTTAGATATTGCAGGCTGATAGATTTTTAAAATACCGCATTTAAAAGCATCAAACATAATTTCCATTGACTTGTTTTCAAAAATCCGTGTTTTTTGAGTGAATAATTTTTTATTTCGTGTATAATACTATTTAGATTGTCTTATGCGCTTGTATTGTACAACAGCACTTTAAATAATACTTTTAAATTCCATTTAATGATACTTATTAAAAAACAGACTTTGTTTTATTAATTGAATTGATTAGTCAATATAGAAAATCATAAATCTATTTTCTATACGTTTTCATCTGACGAAATAATACCTTTACTGGCAATTTATCTTTGGCTATTTCTAGAGAAGTCATTTACTACAGGATGTAGTTTGTATTTTGTTAAAAACCTACGAAGAAACTTACGATTCCCGATATTATCATTTGTATTCATGATGAATGTGTTTTTAAATAGTTGAACGACACTGAACGAGGACTTAGCGTAAACCAATAGATGTTCATTTTGGACAAGAAATAAAAATTACCGTCACCATCTCTAATATTACGCTTTTAGCGATAGCATGATCATCATCTGCCTATATTGATAATAAATTGATTAGTTGGCGGATTTTTCAGAAATTAAACTTTCGGCCAGAAACGAAACATTTACGGATTTAGGTCGCGCTCTTATTGCTGTTCTTGAAAATAAAGCGATTTCCATTGATGCTGCTTATATTTGAACAATAAAATTTAATTCACTTAAAACTAGCATGAAAAATTACATTTACTTTAGGTAGTGTGTCGTAATTGGTAAAAATGTAAAGTACTTATTTGAATCAAGTTAGCGAGATTGATTCAAGTTAATAATTATCATCACTACCCGCGCAATCAATGATTGTTTAAAATGTAGAGTACTCATAAAAAATGGTGCTTCTATATCTTGCATAACAGCCACAAATTTCAATAATCGATTAATTCTTCAAATCCAACAAAATGAGCAGATTAATTACAAAATTTTTATTAATATTTGTATTATAATTTATATGTGTCAACTATGTTGCATATATGTTAACATTATTAAAAACGTATTTGAGAATAATGTTCAAAAATAAATTAGACTAAATTTAATAATGATTATGCAGATTTATTGTATATTCCCCAAATTTAGGAAAAAGTTCATTTTCTCCTACATATCCTTAGAAAATGGTTACCAAAATATTTAACGTTTTCGAAACTTTAAATTAAAAATCAGACTGCCCCTTGGTCCAGAAGAATGAATACATAGAGATTCAAAGTTTTGCATGGATGTTACATGAATACACCTGTATTTTACAAGTTTTATTATAAACAGACCTGAATTATCGAGTCTAAACTGATTGGTTACAGCTTTATTTTAGTCGCATCGTAAGATATTATTAAATAAAACCTTAATTAGTCCAATGATTTGCTTTACGTTGTATACTAACATTTAATTAACATCTTGAGATGAAATTATTATCTTCCATATATTGCAATTTATCGTTATAAAGACTAATTATAATGTATTGAATGAAATTATTTATTAATTAAATATTTCTAAACGAATACTCTTCGTAAAGAAAATTAGTATATACCTCATTATGTATAAAGTATAGCGTACGATGAAGAATTCCAATTCAAATAGAAGAAAACAGATAATTTAATATTACCAAAATGTGCTAATTTATGTACACACGAATTTCGTCTTTACGGTTGAGCTTATTTAGTATATTTATCATAAAATTAAAAGAAGGAAATACTTTATTAAAATTTCTCATTTCATAGGAGCACGTTCAAAAGCTTTTTCAAAATTCAAGCTTTACAGTTAAGTGCAATAAGAAATAATTTTCAGCATACAATCAGAATACGCTATACATTTATCCAATGCATTTTATATTTTTTACGTTGTCAAATAGCATATGCAATCAATTAATGTGGCTTGAAAATGGATTATTATCAGCACACTCGTATCAGGTGCAAAAGAAAAATGATTACGACCCAATAAAGGACCATTTTAAAGTTCACTGGCAAAAACCGTGAAACATAATTGTATTCGAGTAGAAAGGTCTGTTTCAAAGTGCTGACAGCCCTGGTGTTTTCACTGATTACTTGTCTGTGACGGAGTTGGTTAGAGGAAACCCTTTGAAGCCACCTTCGTTGTGCAGATCGAAGTCAAAAAGTTAATTGGCATGAAACTTAATTGCATTTTACTGGCTTATAATACGCGAGAACATCTGGAAGGTGCCACACTAAATATGTCCGCTTAATAAATTAAAAAATCACAATTCATTCGGTTGGATATAAAGTTATAGTAAGAGTAAGCCACAGAAATGACGGAATAAAACGCAAGCGAAAACTATCGTTTGTCTGTGCAGAAAATGAATTGCGTTTTCATAGACGATGCGTTACAACTTTTATGTGATTGGTTTTTAGTCAGGTCCGATTGTGTGCTCCGCTATTAATCCTTTGTTACCCAATTATTATGTAGCATTGAATTGAACTGAATTAAAAATTCTCGGAGCTTTGATTTTAACACGTTTCAGTACTTACCTCCTTAATTTATTAAAATTACCGAAATTACGCCTAGCAATAAATATATAGTACAGTATTGCAAAATTTAAATACAGTAAAGATTACTACCCATACCACTATTATATGCCGATCACTATATATTATCCATTAAAAGTGGGGAAATTAGGCACATTGTCAAATGACAGAAATTAAATGTGGGAAATACTGAATCTAAACAGTGCAGCTATGCTATGTATAAACATTACAACATGAAAATTAAGTAAACGTGTTTTTAAAATCAAGTCTGTCTGATTCGTTCTGCTGATAGGACATAATACCGAACAACTGTTCATAATCGCAACTAAATTGTTGGCTAAGAACATTTGTTCAGTCAACGGTAGACGAGTAATATTATAAGATATAAATCAAGTTGAATCGATATTGGCTGATCGCCTATGTGAAGTCAATTATAGCATGTGGTATATGTAAACAAACCTTTCAGACATAGTCAAATGAATTTAATGTTGTTTATTAAAAAAATTCCAAACATGCTGCACGTAATGCAATTTAAAGCAAAATTTGGAGATTCGTTACGTTTTGATGCGTGAAACCCATGTTAATGTTCGTACATTGTCACGCTCATATAGTATGATAAAAGATAGGTGTTGCGCCTTGCATGAAAATAAAAGAATTAAGGCTATCGATTAGGCTAAGGCGATTCCACGGCAGTATCGATATAGACGATTACGTTTATGCAGCTGTGGAGATGCCGATAAACGAATACTGATTGTGAAATATGCCTAGTCTGCAGGGTTCAGATAATACCTAAATTAATCAAACTTTGGGCTACCTTGTAGCGATAGTCAATTTTAGAGCTGACTAGGGAAGCGTAATACCTTGAAATACAAGTTCTTTTCCGCAGAATTTCGTATTGATTCTTATGAATTTGAATGCAATATAAGATATACTAACGGCAATTCATTGATTCATTTGCCATTAACGGACGAGAATGCTAAAGAAACTTGGCGTTTCCTATACATTCTCTAGAGCATACCACTGGACTGTATTTGGTAGACAGTGCTTTGGCGAAAGGTGAATTACATTTAACACAAGATCGCTATGAAACGGTCGGAGGAAAAAAAGTTTCATTAATCAGCCGTAGACTCGTCAAAACAACACAATATGATTTATTCAGAGATGAACCAAATAATGACCTCATCTGCAGAAATGGTGTAGAAAGATAACGTCACATGCCGTCGAGTAAATCTATCGATCATCGATAGAATTTAACTAAACCCCTTTGTTTGTTTAAGATGATATATGCTATTTGAACAATGGCTAAACGTGATATCTTTAAATACTTCTTGTTGCGGAGAACTAATATATGTAAGTATTTATTAGGTTTTGCGAACCTAGTAACAAATTATTTCAGTTGTGACCAAAAGGATAAACCAAGGCAGCACGAACGGAAAGTCTAATCTGATGCACATTAGTTTCGTGCTTACTGGCGACTCACCAGTGGGAGCCGGTATTACGCCCTTTAACCACTATACATTTGGGTGAGGAATGTGGAATTATACCGTCCTATTATTCCACAATCCGCACCCAAATATATAAGAGTTAAAGGGTGTAATATCGGCTCCTACTGAGGCGTCGCCAATAAGCACGAAACGAATGTGCATGAGATTATACTTTCCGTTCATGCTGCCTTTAGTTTATCCTTCTGGTCACAACTGAACTAATTTCTAACTAGATTCCCAACATCTAATACATACTTGAAAAGTATGCTGGTGTTAAATAATCCTTACTTAGAAACAAAACAGTTTAAATAGGATCACAAAAATGCACGAACGTCCGGATAAATGAAATTTTTAATCTCCTGTTTATTTGAGTTTAATGCTTACATGCGACTCATCAGTAGGAGCCGAGACTACGCCCTATAACAACTGTATATACAAAGCTTGGTATATTATTATTATACCAAATAAAAACAATGGTTTTCTGAAAGTTGATCGGCTCTTTTTGGCGTTGAGTAAATAAATTGTTACAGTTTTGTTGCTTTTGGCGATCTGTTAAAAAGAGGCAGAATTTAGGCAATTCTTCCTGAACAATGTAGATAAGTCGATTAAGTTGTGAAAAAATATTTATTTAGTCAACCTCTTTTAAAACAAAAATTCCTGTTCCATCATCCTTTGCAGACTCGTCCTTTTTGTATAGTATACACACTCGAATTCCAAACTGGCAATTCAGTAAGAGAATCAATTGTATTAACATTTAAAGTGAATAGATAAAAACGGTTTGCGCTTATGTAGACAATGCATTTGCTAACTATCTTCATTTATATACTTTGAATTTATAACACAGATTATTTGGGGAATTCCGGTTAATGGATTAAGGCACATTCGTTCGCCGCCTAATTGGAAATGTATGATTTAATTGAAATTCTGGGTCTTAATTAGGTTACACTTTCCGGTGCCTACAACTAATTTTTCTAAAATTCATTAAAAAAGATATATATTTGTTGAACTAGCGCAAATTCAAGTCAAATATAGAATCTTTCAAAATCAAATAAAAACTCGATTAGTGACTAAATATTATAATATTTATTTGCTAGCTGAGGATTTCAAATAATCATAAAATTATTTTCGCCCCCTGGCGGCGGCGCGAATCGTAATGCTCCAAGTTGTGTTGTAAGGTGTTGCATCATTATAGCCAGCTTCGACAGTAAATCTAGTTTTGGCCCTTAATAGGGCCGTTTAATCTTTACCTCTAAGGCCCTATGAATCGTGGAACTTCCAGGAATGAGAGCTACTATCTAGACAGAATTGTAAAATTTCTTGCATACTTTTCCGTGATGGAGGCGTTTCTGTAGAACTCTAGTTAAACTATTTTTGCCGGACAAATGTATGTTTACACACCGCAAAATATTGAGTTAAAAAAATGTATGTTTACTTTTAAATTAACAATAAATATATTTTATATATGTAATTTCGGTATAGTGGCCACTGTGTTTCTAAGCGTTAAATTGTACAGCATCACCAAAATGATGACTAATTGAATAGACCCGTTTAATCAATGAAGCCGTCACGGCTTCTTATACTGTACCGAATTAGCGGATAAGCCGGAGCAATTATGAACAAGAAAGCCAACGCACAAAAGACGCAAGAGCATAGTAGCGTTTTTCTGTACAACGAATGCATCGCATTTATATAGGCGAAGCGTTACAGGTAACACGTGATTTTTCTATAGTCAATTCAAATTGCATGCCCCGTTATTGGCATTTTATCATCCAACTAAAATTTAATATTGTTTTAACTTCAATTTAAAGGTTTTCTGGACTTCGATTTAGGCCCGTTTGAATTTAGTTCGAAATGTCGAATTATAGTTACGAAAGAAATCATTAAAGACAACCTAAAAAAGTATTTATGTACAATATACGTAGCAAAATTTCATGCTTTGGCGAATATCAGACATATGACTTAATATTCTGTAAATTTTTACTCATTTATATTTTGTCGGTTTATTACCCATTTGTTGTGTTGATGTCTGCCAATAATAATTTCTATTGCACAAAAAAGAAGCTATTTTATTTGCTCTAAACAATTTTCGCACTGAATTGAGCAATAAATGTCTGTTATATTGAATAATTTAAACGAATATGTTGAATGCCATAAGTAAGTAGTGTAGACGTCACTCAAGACAAGCAACAAAAATGTGAGACATTTAGATTTTTTGCTTCAATTTTTATATCTAAATGGCAGTTTAATAATTTGTTGTCAGTTTGAATTTGCGTACTAATAATTCCTCTTAAAATTCGCAACACTTTTGTAGGCCTGACTAAGCGTGTTTATAAGCGTTTAATTCCGCGTGAATGTTGATTACTTTAGAAACTTGGTAAAAATTGAGTTGAATTCATGTTATCTGCAAACGAACTTCAAATTATTCGGTAAACATGTTATGCAATTAATCGATAACGCAATATTTGTGGCCTCATTCTTTCATTTCAAAACACAAATTGGAGAATAAGCTTTATTCGTGAGCTGCACGTGAACTGTAGAATTAAGTTAAAACAGTTCCGATTCCAGTTTACATTTTCCACAATGAAACATCGAAATTGTCACTTCAAATAATACTATCGAAACTGTTTAAGAATCTGGATTTAGACAATAGTTTAATAATAAACATAAATTCAAACCGATTTCGGTGTTACTTAAAGAAATTTCTGTTAAATATTTCGAGTTTGAGCAGCTAAATTTTAGCACTTCCTTTGATTAGAGTAATGGAAATATCTATACAGATCGGAAAAATATTTCTCTCAATATTTTAAGTTGTTGAAACTCAGATACGCAACTATTCTTTATTAAAATAACATTCTAACTCTATTTTGACTTATCCGTTTTGATAATGTTCTGCTTTCATTAAGTGATAGAGAACCTTGTATGGTTATGTGTTAAGTTTGTTCTGTCACTCAATTCACAGCAATTGCAAGTAGAGAGGAAATTTTCTGCTCAGGCACAAACGGTAGAAATTAAAACATGTCACATAAGATAATTAAATTTTCGATCTTGATATAAACACTAGTTCCTTTATGTACATACATATTTCGGTATAAAGTAAGTATTGTATAGAGTTCATCCAGTAGACCGGTTTCATCGCCATAGGTGACTCATCATGCACTATCCAGAATTTGTCGCGGACAGGGCTCGAACCTGGGCACATCAGTTTTAGACTGTACGTGATGAGTTCGCAATAAGGACAAAACCGATCTATTGGATGAATTGCCTTTTCAAATATATACAATACTTAGTTTATACTGGCAAATTTATGTACATAAACGGACAGATTTTTATATCAAGATCGCAACCTTGATTATAGTGATTTTTATCACCGCCCATACAACCAATGTTCTTCTAATAATATTTCACCAATCCCATTGTATTTAACCAGTCGACGAACAACATAACAAAACTACCGCCATTCGCAACGCACTGGCGCGTTTCGACTTACTGTGATCATCATCGGAGTACGAGGAAAAACTGACTAGGAGGATCAAACGGCAATGAACTATATATCTAATTTTGGTTTCCATATATATATATATATATATATATATATATATATATATATATATATATATATATATATATATATATGAAACAAATTAGATATAACTTACCTCTAGTGGTCTTCAATACATTGTAAGTTACTGGAAATTTCGGCTACACAATTTCTAGCAGTCACGAACGCTGGCTGATTGTAGCTTTCGCCACACACATATATATATAGACAAAACAATTAATCAATAAATGATTGCGCGGGTGATGGTAACAATTTTTTAAATCAAGTTTGCGAACTTGAAGTAAACACCAATCCCATTGTATTTAACCATCACCCGCGCAATCAATTATTGTTCATTTGTATTTTCTATATATTTGTGTGGAGGAAGCTACAAACAGCTAATGTTCCTGACGGCATAGAAATTTTGCGGGCGACATTTCCAGTCACGTATAATTTATGCAAGACTACTTGAGGTGAGAGCCGCATATCTAATTATTGTTTCCATATATATGAAATGTGGTTTGATCCTCGCTAGTCAATTTGCCGTCGTACTCTGATGATGATCCTGGTGGGTCGAAATGCGTCAGTGCGTTGCGACTGGCGGTAGTTTTAAGTTTTTCGACGACTGGTTAAATACAATGGGAATGATGTTTACTTAAAGCTCGCAAACTTGATTTGAAGAATTGTTACCACCATCCGCGCAATCAATTATTGTTTGGTTTCTTTTTATTTGATGGTTATCTCTGTGAGCTGTGCTTCTCTGACTTGTATAACCATCTAGAATAGTCAACTCTAAAGGCTAAACTTCACTCACAGATATACTGTAACGGCTACACTTTTGGAGATTGGAGATGTCATTTTGTGGCCTAAATGGAAGATTGTGGAATAGGTTCCTTCAGTTTATGCGATTTTACTAATGATGACGAAGATAATGATGCTGCTGATGATGATAGAGAATATCACGAAGATAATGATGATTATATTGATGGCGACAATGATGATGATAATGATGAGAAAATAGTGATGATGGTTATAATAAAGATGATAATGATGATGACGTCGATGGCCATAATGATGCTGCTGTTGATGATGAATACGATGTTTATATTATTTTTTTTCAATTATTATTATTATTATTATTAATAATAATAATAATAATAATAATAATAATAATAATAATAATAATAATAATAATAATAATAATAATAATAATAATAATAGCAATAATAAAAACTAGTAGGATGATGACTGGCAGCACAAATCTTAAATTTATATTGTACTCAAATGCAGAATTGAAAAGCGGCCCGCATATTAGTGTTTATTCTGCATTTAGAAATCTGCTAAACGTCAAATTTAGATTGTTTATTTGATAACATGCTTTAAATTGATACAACAGTTCTCTATTTCTTAGCGAGCCTATTATGATCCATTTCATCCGGCGTCTTTCTATAAAAATAAATTTTTAAGTGTTTGAATTATTAAACTAAGTCATTCAGGTTGTCTCAATTAGACATCTTATTAAGTAATAGAACCAAAGATGCGAAAATAGAGTTCTAAGTTTTTCAAAAATCGCATTTTTCGTAATTTTCGTTCATACTTAAACTGTGAAATACTGCCCGACTTTATGTTGCTTTTTCAAAATATTTCGTAGAATATTCATTTTCACTAGGTGGATCGTTAAATTTGCCTTTAAAATTAGCGGTAAAATTTTGTTAATTATTTTGAAAGTGAAAGTGTGATGTCTGTTCAATAATGACAGATTGGGAACAGTTAGTTGGAACTTTGATTTTAAATGGATGTCGTATGAGCTCCAACTAAAAAAGGACTAACCAAGTACAATTAGTTATTATATAGCTGAAAATTTTGTGTAGTGTGCGGCAGAGTGGCTCAGTGGTTAGATTACCAAATTCAGAGGCAGACGTGCTCAGGTTCGAGCGCTGTCCACGGTAAATTCTGACGTGATGAGTTCACAATAAAATCAAAAGCGGTCTACTGGATGAATTTCCTTTTCTATACTAAAAAATCGGTAGTTTATACTGACAAATATATGTACTTTGTGGGTGACGTGTTTATATCAAGATCGCAACCATGATTATGGTAAATTTTATAACCGCCCGCGCAACCAATATTCGTTTAATTATGAAACACACTTAGTCTGCAGAAGTCTGATAAGTACAAAATTAAATTTCAAATAGTCTTTCATTATTGAAAAGCTATAATATTTTATACGTTCTCTTGCATTTAAATTATTTTATTTCATTATTAAAATTCGACTGTAAATTGAAGCAAATTATCAAACTGCAATGATTGAATATTTTGCTAAATTAAACATGTTTTAAAACATCATTGTACAGATAGAATTTTTACTTTAATAATCTAATTTGGCAGTAATTATAACAGATTTGCTGGTCTTTCTAAATGCATATGATTTATTTAATTTCGTAACCATTGACTCCGAAAAGATTTTGCCATTTATTATTTTTAAATTTCGAATAATTTTCAATGATTCTTCACTATCTTTTCGCAAATTATAGTGAAGTTTATTAAAATGAGCGAATTTCCCTGTCCAACTAGGTAAAGCACTTAGAAAAGCGGAAAAGCGCAAAAATGTATAACAAGTTTTGAAACAAAGACTATTTATTAACTTTGTAAAATTTGAACAAATTAACAATAATTGCATTATATGCACAAAATTGACATGGTCATCAATTAAGATAAAGGAACCTAAGGATTCATTTTGAATGAAGATGAGATATAGGCTGAGTTGGGAAGTCAAATGTTTAGTAACAAACGTGCTAGATGCCTTGACACCTTTGTTTCAATCAACTCCGATAGTTCGGCGGAAATAAGACACAGAAGATTTGAAGTGCATGATTGGTCAAGCTTATTTGATTTTTAAACCGTAATATATTGACAGACCTATTTCAATACAATTTAGCAAAAATTGATTGTGTGGGTGATAGTAACAATTCTTTAAATCAAGTTTACGAGCTTGAAGTAAACACCAATCCCATTGAATTAAACCAGTCGTCGAACAATATAACAAAGCTATTGCCAGCCGCAAAGCGCTGACGCGTTTTGACCTTCCATGATCATCATTACAGTACAACGACGAACTGACTATCGAGGATCCAACCGCATTGAATATATATAGAAATCAAATTTAAATATGCGGCTCTCACCTCTAGCAGTCTTGCATACGTTGAACTTGACTGGAAATGTCGGTTGCACAATATCTATGCAGTCACGAACATTAACTGTTTGCAGGTTTCGCCAAATGTACATATATAGGCAATACAACTTAACAATAATTGAATGCGCGGGTGGTAGTAACAATTCTTTATATCAAGTTTGCGAGCTTGAAGTAAACAAAAATTCCGTTGTATTTAACCCGTTGTCGAACACCATAACTAAAACTACCGCCAGCCGCAACGCACTGACGCGTTTCTAATTTGATTTTCATATATATTCAATTCAGTTTGATCCTCGATAGTCAGTTAGCCGTAGTACTGTGATGATGATCATGGAAGGTCGAAATGCGTCAGTGCGTTACGGCTGGCGGTAGCTTTGTTATGTTGTTCGAAGACTGGTTAAACACAGTGGGATTGGTGTTTACTTCAAGCTCGAAAACTTGATTTAAACACCGATTGTATGCTATATTGTAAAAATCTGGATAAAAGTAAAATAGTTTTGATATCTTAGATTTTGTTTAAGTAAGTTCGCTTTGAAATGCTTTCAATTGGCTCGAGAACTAACTACAGTGATAAAATTTACAGGCTCTTAAATGTAAAACAATATTAAATTTCCTAAAAATTGTGCAAATGAAATTGTCTTATAGATAACTTAATACACCATTTCTACTTGATCACATTAGGAACAACGAAGGCAATTTAAAATCTTCTGCGTATTGAATAATGAAGCTTGTGTTCGGATAAGAAAAAATAACAGATTAATGTACACTTTGGAGAATCATAGTTACTTTTCGGGAAAGTGCAGATTTTCTATCCGTTAATTGTGGCAAAATTTATGATAAGGAAGCATGGACAACATTGGTTGTCGGGTCGTTCAATTATCCTTAGTTTCAATCAATTAAAAACAGTACTCAATTACAATTGTATCCAAAATATATGATTCAAAATTTAAGCAAAATATAGAAGGTGATAAATCAGTTTTAATTATTACAATAGAGAAAAATAGCAAATTTAGACGAACTGAGTTTCAAATTCGAAAAGACATTTCGAATCCATTTAAAACCTTATCCCCAGAAGATCAGCCTAAAATTGTTTAATTAATTCCATTAAAGATCCGGTCACCTCTTATTCTTACAGAGACGTAGCAAATTATACTCATAAACAAATGAGCATAGCCCACTGGGCCGAGAGTAGAAATTCCATGAAAATATGGAACGATTTATTCGCGTGTGGTTACTACATGGACATTTGGCAGCTGTCATATCAGTGTATGGGAGATTACTAGGTGTGAGAGTAATAAATAAAATTTTAAAATGTATCTGTATTAGCCCCTGTCATTTATTAATCACTGTCAGTCGGTCATCCATTGTAGACTGCTAGTGACCAAGGAGTATTTTTTCGCTTTACTTCGTATAAAGATTACAATTTTCAGTATATTGGATGCCTCAATTAGTTTTCAATTTTTTCAAATACTAAATTCTGCTTTCAATACTTATTGAGTTACATTTTATTTCTGTTAAATATTTTATTGATTTACAATATATGGGTCATTCCCACAAACAGAAATTTAAGATAAATGATAAATAAAATAAAAGGGCGTTTACTCCATTTATTCAACTGATTTACTGGATGAATAAAACGATTAATTGAATTAATCTGAATGGAAAAACAGTACGCAATATAACATTGAACATAAATGCTTGATAATAATCTTACAATAAAGACGAAGTAGCAAAAAAGATATTTCATGGTGAGAATACAGTCCTAATGACATACTAGTACACGAACAAATACGTATTTTGCAGAGATCTGGATGTCCATTTATAGAATAGGCGACAAATAGGACAGCACATTCGCGTACCTTGCATTAATTAATTTTTTTTTAAACTATTTTTGTTTCGTCACGTTTCGTAAGAAAATATATCTTTATTTAATTATATATACTTTACTTTTAACCTATTAAGTTGGTTGGATCTTTAAAAAACCGGTATTAAATCACGAAAAACTCAAGGTTATGTATCATATTCTAATTTCCTCAATATATTTTCTTTGTCTTTCGTCATAACAGCTGGAAAAACCTCATAAATGCCATTCTTGCAAAAAGACTTATTTCATCCAATAAAAATGATAAACACTCGATTATTGCCCGCGAAATTGCTTCAACTTCCTTTAACTGCTCAATTTTGGAATACGCCATCGTTGTAAGATTTGTTCGGTTAATCCGCAATATGGATTTGCGTAAACTACGCACCAAATCTCCTGCCAATCGTAGTTGCTTAAAACACCGATAATATTGTTCTTTACAAAATGACCTTCTTTATTAATCTACATTTTATCGTTACATTTGTATATTTGTCGCATTTGAATCTAGACTAACCAATCTGTGCAATATTGGAATGCGCAAAATTTGTAAAATATCTTCGATTGATATGAATAGAGAGATAGAATATGTGTGGGAAACGGTCTTTGTAGCCGGTAGAATTCCTTTTAACTTTAGAGAATGAAAACGATAAATTAATTTTATTAATGCTTGCATTCTAAAAGCATCTTTCAGAAACCTAGATAAAAAAGTTACATTAAAATACAGAGCGCAAAGATCGTTATTGTGGAAGTGACATTATTATCAGTATATTAAGCATTTACGGTTCCCAGGAGATCTGGTGCGCAGTTTAGGCAATTCCGAACTGCAGTTGACGTATTCCATAGATGAATCAGTGTTACGGGCAAAAATCGGGTGTGTATCTTGTTTATTGAATGAATTGTCTTTTTGCACGAATGAGATTTCTGAGGTTCTTGCCAGCTGTTATGACGACAGGCAAAATAATAATGTTATAGAAATTAGAAAATGTTATAAAACTTAGAGTTTTGTGTGATTAAATAGCGACCAATATCCGTAAATTACTAACCGATTCGTTACTTAGACGTAAAGCATAAATTCTAGCTTTCTGCGTCCCAACTGACTTGAAATCTTTTGTGTTTGTCAGATGGGACTTTTGCTTCTTATGAGAAGTAGAACAACTTTTTTTAAACAGCCTACAAAATTTATTTCTTTACGTCATCTGCAATATTCGAACAAAATAACAAATTCTTTACTTTATATATATATATATATATATATATATATATATATATATATATATATATATTAATCGTGCACGGTCCATTGTCAGGTGACGAATAATACGATTTTGGTCCATATCAAATTTCCACAAAGGTGAGAATTGTGCCCTACCAAGCAGACATTCCTAACTGTGGACAACATTTACATTGATATTAGATGTCGACGAGCTTTAATTTAAACTATCGTTGTCTACCTCAAGAAAAATTCAAAGTCAACCAAAACTGTGCCTCTGACACCTTTGCAGGAGGTACTGACAGGTAAAAATATATTTCTCTGTAAAAAAAAGTTAAATTTATTTTTTTCAGTATCTGCTCGATCAAAAGCGCGAATCCAAAATTGTCTTTAAAAGGCGCTGAATACAAATTTCTTTGAAATTTCACAATTTTCTTCGCCAATTACCTCATTATAATCACCAGACAGTTCCTCTAATCAAAAATTTGATAAAAATTCTCCTCATCAAGTTCACTAATTATGTTCAATTTAAATTTAATTTCCAAGATATAACGCCGGTAGTTGGAGTGACGATACATGTTCTACAAATATCAGAACTTCAATCGCTAATTTAAAAAAAAACTTTCATACATATCCGAAGTATATTAATGACCTTCTCAAAAACATTAATAAATATGTAGAAATAAATTACAAACTTAGGATTTTAACAGCGCGGATCATCATATTAAGTTTACCTGTAAGCGCGAAAATCCCTATTACATCACAATTTCCTAACTTCATGTTTTTAAATTAAAGCAGGAATATGGTAACCTAAAAGACAAATATACAGAAAGCGGACGTGGACTGCACAAAAACATCATTATTATACCGCTGTCCCAATATATCTTTCTTTAAATCAAATTTGCAAGCTTGAAGTAAACACTAATTCCATTGTATTTAACCAGTCGTTGAACAACATAACAAAACTACCGCCAGTGATTAGATCAAGCTTGCAAACTTAATTTAAAGAATTGTTACCACCATCCGCGCAATCAATTATTGTTCAATTGTATTGTCAACATATCTTTTAAAAAATTGCTACAAAATTCATTTCACACTCTAAAATAAATCTTTTACGAGAAGTTTTGCTGTCAGGAAAAAACGACAAAATATGGATGCAGTTGCACCGTACCAAAGGCCGACAGTGGTATTCCACATTGTAAATGAGACGCATCATCTGAAGTATGTACCAAATGAATTTTTTTAAAAACATAATTACTAGGATGCTTAATACAAAACTGAGGTTTGTCTATACAAGTAATACCTGATAAATTAAAATTGAACAGTACAAAATGATTTATTTTTACAAACCCAACGGCTTCTCCGTTCACTATATAAATCAGACTGGCTGATTACAATAGTAGAGAATCGCGGATCATTTTGGAATAAAAATATCTAACGAAGTGGAGAATGTTTTCGCAATTGTTAAACGCATTCTTGATTAAATCACATTCAACCCCATGTTTGTTTCCAACCCTTTATCAAAGCGAGAAATGGAAATGAATTACGCATAGCTGAAACGGTCAATTGGAACATCCTTTATCCGAAGATATAAAAATGAAGAAGTTCCTAAATTAAATAAATATGTGCGTTACTCAGCATCTGTGTTTCTGGTTTCCTGACCATTTTTTTAATAAACTATGTCTTTAATTCAAATAAATCACCCTGGCCTTTCTAAATTGACTATATAGAGTTCTAGATGTTCTAGGCTATATTTTCGTTTTCGACGATATGCTAACCGAGGTAGAATGCAATGGTTCTACTATTCTTTCATTTGCAAAACATTTTTTATAAACAAAATTATAAAAAGTTTAGCAACATGTTAAAATACACGAGAACACTAGTTTAAAAGATAAAAATAATTATTTTAAATGAATGTTTTAACTCAGAAAATTAAAAAAAAGTTTTGATTGATGAAAACATGGGAAGGTGTGATATAAAAAATAATAAACGAAAACTGCAGGAAACCTAGATTGAAATGAGGTTAATCGTTGTATGGTATTCTGATTTGGAAACAACAGGGAAATGTTTAGCCGTGAAATATAACACAAGAAATAAATTAAAATACATCTTAAAATTAGTCTATCCAATTCCCAGAAAATGGAAACGATAACACCTTTGTAAATATCGTGTGTTTATGACATTCTCCTTGCGCGTTAGGTTTTGGTGGGTGATAAAATTTTATGCGTACATCAATAAACCAAATAGAATTATGCGCGAATTTACTATTCAAATAGGACTCGAAGTCCTTTGTAAATCATCATCGGTACACGATGCCAAATTTTCTAATGAATAGCAATTAATAATTAATAGAGTCAGCAGTGGGACGCATACACTGAGTAGTTCATAAATGTTTTACTTAACTGATATGTCGGCTGCAAAATAATACACTCGCAATCACGGTACTTAAGCAATATTTACCATATTCATATTACACGTTCAATAATAATATTAATGACTGCGCCGAAAAAAATAAAGATAATTTATATCCATTGAAAGAAATGCAAACAGAAAATTTAAACGTAAAGAAAGTGATTAATAAGGGAACATCCATATGAAGCTCTGCGGACAAAAAAACTGCAACCTGACATAAGCAATCAGATAAAGCGTGTTCAGGCATTGAGCCTGAAACGGAGCTGATGCATGTAATTGATTTAGCATTCACATATTTCGGACTTTGTTCATATAATTATTGTTTCATTTTAAACAGATTTTCCTGCAAGGAATAAGCAGCACTTCCATTGTATTTGTCTGCAGCTGCACAGCAGAAACAAAATCACCTTTATTCCACGAAATGGATATAAGATTTGGCTTATTATTTATTTTATGTCCGAAATCTTTATTTAAATAAAAATTTTCTATCGCCCTGTTCGTTATCCTACACCCTGGTGCACGTATTTGCGAATCCATGTTTGCCTAATAAATTAGAGTGCGTACATACGACGAAATCTGCAAAATATTCACGAATGTAATCTCATTAAAACAATGCAGTCGATATGTCAATCAATTAAAATGTATTATATAAATCAAGTTTGCGAGCTTGAAGTAAACACCAATCCCATTGTATTTAACCAGTCGTCGATTGGTGTTTACTTCCAGCTGGCAAACTTGATTTAAATAATTGTTACCCCCACCCGCGCAATCGACTATTGATTAATTAAAATGTATGTTGATACATTATTTTGAAACGGCTCCAAACTGTAGTAATGCAAATACTATGAAGTCCAGGTTGGTTTATGTTAAATTGTTATATTTAATTCACCATTAGTATCTTTCTTTAGTGAATTAAATAGAACAATTTAACATAAACAAACCGGTCAACACAGTATTTGCATTACAGCAGTTTTGTATCGTTTCAATATAAATTATCAACAGTTCGTGGTTGCTTCTCAATAATTGACAGGTTGGTTAGTCAAGATTCAAAAGAAAACGAATATAATAAAGCAATTAACGATTTGATGTCTAATGGCTATCCGAGAAAATTAATTGTATCCATTATTAAATGGGGAAGTCAACACAAACAAACTTATTTCTGACCAGAAAAGAAAGCCGTCTACCAGAACATACAATTTCCCGAATAATATAAAATAAATTTGAACCGGCATTAACACGCACATTTAATGCAGCTAAACTACGAGTGGCATTTAAGGTAACAAATTTGTCTTTAGCAGCAATGAAATAGAAACACCCGTTAATGTCGACATAAAATAATATTTACAAATATACATGTGCAAGTTGTCGATCAACTTACTTAGGCCGCGCATTGCAACTAAAACGCCTATTTTAAATCAAATGGTGAATTCTCGTCTGCAATTGCTCAACACATCGTTAAAACCTTACACGTATGTAATCCAGACGTAGCATTTAAGATAATAACTAAATTCAAGAATATAAGGGAGTTAGCCACATACGAACCTTTATGGTTGAAAAAATTGCAGCCGGATTTATGCAAGAAGAAGAAGCATGATCAGACATTGAGCATTTATTGGTGGTAATGCATGCAAATGTTTGGCTGTTCCCTAAATTCACACTCTGTGCTTACAATTTTTGTATTTTTTGCCTTTCAATTTATCTAAAAAGAAATGCTCATTTGTAGATACTTGAGAAAAATATTAGAAAGAAACGGTTCTTGTATCTTATGGAATTCGTTTTTTATTTTTGCACATGGTAGGGGTGCTTTTAATAAGATGTTTCTCTATGCCCTGAAAAAGTTGGTTGTATGCCCACTTCATCGGATGCGGTATCAATTGTGAACTGCTGCAAAAGTGTAGAAGATGCTGCCAAGCAGATGACGTGTATTTTCTCTGTCGTAGTAATTTTATTTTAATTACATACATTTGTGTGTTTTTTTGTGTGGGTGTGCTTTTGTGCGCGTGAGTGTGCTATTAAATATATTATATTACTATCCAATATATCATGAAATTTACAGATATTGAGTAAGAAATCTGGCCAGACGAAAATTTTCTTTTTCTACGAATGACTTCTTAAATTTGGTCATCAACATCGATATTCTTTCTGTTCAATAATACACTGTTTTTTTAAGCAATTAATGTGAAACTGCTTCAACGCATTTTGACGCTCACTGTAAATTATTCATATATTTGTCAATCGATACTGTGTAATTTTGCTCCGTCGCACTTTAACGTTTGCACAAAGCTTCCGGTTGCCTCCATGGTAATTTGTTCGTTGGAATATTGTATTTACAGTTGGACTAAAAGCTAGGATAACTTCGATTCAACTGTAACAATCACGAACCCTATTCTAGTGCACAAATTTTGATCGAACACACCATATTGCTTGCTCGCATTTGTACTCTAAGGTTAAAATTTTTTTCCTTTATCAAAACTCTCTGTTTGATAACTATTTTTTCTTAAGGATTATTACAATATCCGTCAAATATATCATTTCATAGTATATTTTATTAAATCACTTCCTAAAAAACAAGGTTTTCAAATTGTGCATTCTTTATGAAAACATTTTCAATTAATTCAGCTTTCTAAATTTTGGGCGAATAGGAGTCATAACTTATCATAATTGGCCTCGTGTGGCTTTCAACACATTTCTATTGTGTATGGGGTATAAATTATTTTATTGGGTATAAATCAGACGTCTAGGAATTAAATTTGAAAAATATTATAGTGCGTAGAAACAGGTATATTTAGATGCCATATAATGCAATTAGTGCACCAAGTAACCTACACATTTTAGTTTTAGAAAGTGGTAAATGTATCATCTATATATCTCATATGCTATTTGATATCACTAGTTAGATTTTTTCGCCTGCTCCAATGCAATCATTAAAATTTCACCTGATAATGCGGTTAATAGGATTTCAATCATTTTATCAAAATGACAGGACTTTTTTAAGATATATTAACAAATATAAAGTAAAATGTCCAATCATCTTTTCATAGGTACATTGTTAATTAAATCCTTGAAAACATCATACTATAATCCTTTTAAATAAATGCAATTTTTTATTCCTGTTTGCAATGGAATAAGTACATAATTCAAGTAGTCACTGTGCGGAGCAAGATTAATTGATTAAAGAAGTGATTTTAACTATCATTTTAATTAAATTTAGCACGAATAAATTAAATAAAGATTCTTAGACGAAAATGGAATTAATATGATATAAAAATCCGTTTTGCAAGCTACGACTATTCCAATTTTTTAACTAATTATTTTATAAAATATATGCCGCAGATAAAATATAAATAGTCAGAGGAATAAAATGAAAATTTAAAAAATGCCGATTTAAAGCACACTGCAAAAGTTAAGAAGGCATGCTTTCGTTAGTTTAGAATTCATCATAAATGTTATGTTTGTTATTAAATTAATATACTTAGGATGCCATTTATGCCAATTACCGTTTTTAGATGACTAAATCAGATGGAAGTCACAGTAAATTTTGTTTTAATTACCCACAATGGGTTCATCAATATAACTGATTCATTTTGATTAGAATATTTGGGCTCGTAATAATGAGGAATTGTAGCTTATTTTTGGACCAATAACTTTATATTAATAATAAATATTAAATTGTAGGCAAAAATATTTTTCTCCACTTTATTTCACGTCCAAAAGGCACAAAGACTTTAAAATTTTCAAAAAATTAGAATTATTTAGATAATAAAGTTAGAACCTCAACTTTCGTGGAGATAATAATTAAAATTTGTTTTAAATTTAGTTAATTCTTTAACACAATCTTTGCAAAGATAGATTTGATTCTTCATATTTAGTCGTTTTAATGTCGCGCTAATATAATGACACAGCAAACTGAAACATGCAGCGGCATAATGTCTATACATTTGAACTTCAAAATACGTCACAACTGTAAATCCAAAGTCTTATTACCAAGTAGGATGAATGATGGTGAAATTACTGAAAGCTTCACTCAACGTGATAAATACAAATTTGGCAAGATATGGTTTCATTTTTTTCAAGTTTGTAAAATATTTAGAAAAAAGGGAAAATGGAAATATTTTTACATAGTTTTTACGCCTTTATTTTTGAAGTTCCCATTTAATGTTGCAATTAAGTTTCACAAAGCCGAATTCATGCTTAAAAAACCACAATTCAAGCTGACTAATCTAAGATGGGTTATAAAGTTGAATCTAGTTATATATATATATATATATATATATATATATATATATATATATATATATCCAAGTTGGTTCTTCATTTTGGAACATTTCTGTCGAATCGCACTATGCTCTTATCTGTTTTAGATATGCACTTAAATTTTCCGTGAATATGAGTAAAATGAAACCCTCTTAGATTTAAGCAAAATCAAACAACCATCCTTCCCAAAAAAATATGAAGATATTCGAAGTCGAAGCTAACTGGTCTTGATGTCAAAAATTCGAAATTAATTTGGTCGAAGATAAACTCCACTATGCACAATGCGCGGACTAATTTATGTGGCACTTCGTGCCTTCGTAGTAACAATTATTGGATATCTGTAAAATCTATAGTGATATCTGAAACACAGCGACAAATTCTATCGAGCTCGACTCTTAATAATGCTCATCGCTATGTAAGACTCCAAATTAAGCTCAGCCTAAAAGTCGATCCCCAATATATATTGTCCAGAACGGCTGAAGAAATTGAAAAAGCGTTCGCAACAGATAATAATAGCTATTTGCTCCAATTTTTTTACGTAACAGCTCCGAGAAAATTAAAATTAAGCGAAAATATACAGGATGGTAATAACCATTTAATAACTGATAAAAAAGTCGTCTTTACACTTTGACTGAACTGTTCAAAAATCAATTTTCTTGGGTACTTGAGTCAGATTCAATTCCCGAGAACCTGCCTGTATCAAACGTGTGGAATTTTAGTCTCGAAGAAACATCAGAGTTAGATATATGGAATACAATCCTATCTCTTAAGCTTCACAAATCCGCAGGCCCTAATGATCTGCTAACGGGATTATATAATGATGCTGGCAACATAATTTTGGAAGCGTTGACTAACTTCTTTCGTACTATATGGAATGAAGAGACCGAACCACTTGATTGGAATGAGTCGAATATTATTCTTTTATTCAAAAAAGGCGATGGTATTTCGTGTGATAACCATCGTTGTTTAAGCTTCACTCCAGTCGTGTCTAGGTTATTTGCATCGATTAACTTACGTCGACTTAGCCCTTTATGTGAATTACACATTACAGAACAACAGGCCGAATTCTGCCAAAAAAGGGGTTGTATAGATAATAGTTTTATATTAAGGCAAGTTCTTGAACAGCAACATTTATATCGTCGTCACAAAATAGCCGTATTTCTGGCCTTCAATGGTGCTTTTGACCAAGTGGATAGCAATATTTTATTCGATATTCGTGCGAAAATTGATGTGCTCATAAATTTTTTATTCAAATTTTAAGCGCTTCCTAAAAAATTTTCTGATCATATTAAGGTAAACAACAAATTATTGCACAACTTCACAATCAGCAATGGTGTTCGTCAAAGCTGTTCACTTTCCCCTTCATGATTAATTTTGTAATCGATGCTATTATGAACAACTCTTTTACACATTCATGATGCAGGTGTCGAAGTAATCCGGGGCGGTAAAATAGTCGATCTTACTATGCAGACGCTATTGAACTATTATTCAACAATCGAAATTCTGCTCAAGCCACCTTGAATATATTAGAAGACATTTTTCCGTCTTTCGAAATAAAATTCACACCCTCTAAATGTAAGATACTTTAACAGGATCACCTTCCACTCACTCCAACTCTGCGACTTCAAAGCAAAGATCTGGACAAAGTTGTTAGGTTTACATACATTTGGAGCTCTATCAATAACTTAGGAAATATGTCTGACAAGGGAAGTAGGAGAATAGCGAAAGCTAGATTAGAGTTCTCGAGCCTTCACCATTTATTGAGAAACGCGAATATTTCACTCTGCTTTAAAGTTCACTTTGACAATGCATCTATACACACAGATTTACTATACGCTAGAGAGACTTAATCCTATAGAGTTGTTGATTTTATTGTTGTTTGACAATCATAGCACATGTTTTTAAACAAAAACGAATAACCAATGTTGAGATACGTAAACGTGTTTTTGGATCTGCCAACAAGTGGTCCTCGTTGGAAAACAACTTCGCTGACTCGGCCACGTCTTGCATATGCCGTCAACTCGATTACCCGGTATGAGCTCTAGATATCTCATCCAGCGCTAGATTGGTGTAAGAAACAATGTGGGCAGATTTTGACATGGCAACAACAGTTGAAGTCACTTACATCCAAACTGGCTAGTATAGGACACATTGGTGTGTCAGGATGGGATCCATTTTCCCATCATTGTTCTTGCTTTGAAACTCTGCGCGATATGGCACCGAATCGAGCTCATTGGCGACCTTGTTGCAGATTTCTATTATAATCCTCTTCGTAAATTACTTTTCTTAAAAAGGCAGATTTGGCTGAGAGGTGTGGTTTTTTTTATGCCGTGATACAGTCTACCTGCCAGTAAGTCATATTGCTGATTTGGCCTTACCTTAAAGCTGACTTGGCCATAATGGTGTTGTGTCGAGGTTTAGTTTTTCTCAATTCTGTGAGTTTTCTAGATTAACATCCCAAATTATCTCTCTCTTTTGTAAATCTCACTAATAATTTGTATGCCTAAATTATTAATTTTGTCGTTATTTATAATAATTTTCTTGTTCTTTTGTTTCTCTTCTTATGGTTATATGGCAATGAAAAAATGGTTACCGTTGGCTTTTTGTATGGCTGATCATGAACGTATAATATGTACATATTATATATTTAATTTAATGTTGTCATGATTACCGCAAAATATGATAAGTGATATCAATCAATTCCACGGCGTATGAATTTACTGGAGCAACAAGTTTTCGGAAGTAATTTTAATATTCCATTTTGGTTAAATTTAGCATATCTTGAAATACATTTTTACCGTAAAATTTACCAGCTCAGCCTTTTAAAAACCATAGTGAGTGTAACATTTACAGACTTGATTAATATTGTATATGACGAGTGGAATTTAATGTCTCACTACCGAGGACCTAAAATGAATTTTAATTTATCCCATTTTAAATTGCATTTGCGTTCATCGGAAATTCGCAAATACTTTTTATTGGTTAGTACCCGCCACACAATCAATGGAAGTCGAAACGCGACAGTACTTGCAACCGGACGTAATTTTTAAATGTGTTTTACTATATTATTACATATCAGCTGGTGTTTACCTCAAGTTGGAGAAACTGCTAATTGTGAGAGCAGCATATACCATGTCTTTACATTTATTTATGGATTGACGTTTGATCCTCAGAAATCAGTTTGCGTCAGGCTCTTACTATGAACAAAGAAGATTTACACGCGTCAGTACTTGTAACTAACGAGAGTTTGATATGTTCAGCGACTAATTGGTAACAAAGAAACGGGTGCTAATTTGAAGCTCCCAAACTTGAATCAAAGCATTTTATCAGCGCCGCACAATCATAATTGTCTAATTTTAAAACTTATGTACGTGTGGCGAAAGTTGCAAATATGCTGCTGGTTACCGCATAGAGAATGTACGCCCGACATTTGTAGTCAGGTGCAATTTATGCGAGACTACTATGAGTGAGAGCTGTATATCTTATTTTTCTTTCCTAATATATACATTGTGATTAGATCCTCGTTAGTCAGATTGCCGTCGTACTTTTCTGGTAGATCGAAACGCGTCAGTACTTGTGACTGACTTACTTTACTTTACTGTGGCTGACTCCTTTTGGAGGATAAGCCGACTCCATTGATATCCCGGATTATACCTCTCCATGCCGGGCGGTTGGCAGCCATTTAAAGATTTGGTCGTGATTGATTGGCTGCCGATATCAAGCAGCGTTCGAACATTCCAACACCCGAAATAAATAGGTGTTTTCGCGCTGATAAAACTAGATAGCTTTTCACTTGACACCCTAGCCTCTGGGGAAGCACAGAGCGCGTTGCTTGCCGGGGACGCCGTAGCATGAACGGTATTCATAGATTGTGACATTTCATGGAGTTTCTTGGGAATTTGGTACAAGTGGTTTCCCCTCACCACTTGTGACTGACGGTAGTTTTCCTATGGTGTTCCACGACAGATATTTTCAGTCAAGTACAATGTATGCGAGACTAGACGATGTGAGGGCCATATATATAATTTTGCTTTCCTTTTATGCGCATTGCATTTTGCCGTCGTCCTCCGATGACGAACTTGAAAGGTTAAAACGCGTCATTATGTGCGACTGACGTTTGTTTTATTGCTATGTTCCTGGTTAAATATAATGGGATTGGTATTTATATTACGCACAAATCTTAATTCAAAGAATTTTATCACCTCCCGTACAATCATGCTTGTCTAAATTTAAACCTTGTGTGCGTGTTTAGATAGCTACAAAAATTTTTTTGTCCTTGCCTGCACAGACATTTATTCAACAGACTTTACCAGTCCAATACAGCGTATGCAAAATTACTAGAGGTGATAGCCGCATATCTCATTTTGTTTTCATATATATATGCATTGTGGTTTGCTCTTCGTCAGTCAGTTTACGTTAGTCCTCTGATGCTGGCCCTAGATGATCGAAACGCACCGGTACGTGTGACTAGCGGTTATTTAGATGTTTTGTACTACTCGCTGAATGCAGTGGGATTGCTTTATACATCAAGATTGCAAACTCGATTTTAAAATTTGTAAGTGCCACCTGTGCATTCAGTGGTTTTTAATTTTATAACTTATACACATGAGGCGAAACTTGCAAAAATGTTATGTGACCACGAAGGAATTTTGCAGCTGACATTTTCTATCAAGTACAATGTATGCGAGATCATTTGGCGGATGGCCGTAAATCTGATATTGCACAGCATGTATGTGCATTGAGATTGATGCTCATTCTTCAGTTCACCGACGTCTTTTCATGATAATCATGAAAGTTCAAAAGGCGTCAGTACTCGTCAAAGTATGTGGTTTGATATGCCTTGCGACTGATTAAATACAAAGGAATGTTGTGCTTATAACAGGCTCTCAATCTTTATTTAAAGAAATATGGCTACAATTTGACTGTGCAAAAAATGAAACGTTTAGCATCAGAATGACGTAAGTCTTCTCGATTCCATTGCATATAAGAAAAATATCCAAAAGCTATGACATGCGCAGCATATTTAAAAGATTCGAAGATATGACGACTTTAGTCCTCAAAAAGTACTTAATTAACAGGATCAGTAAAGGACGCGACTTTGTTGAATTAGATCGTGCATTTTTACATCGCGCAGTCATAGTGTGACGATTTTACTATTATAATATCAATTTATTTATTTTGATGAACAAATTTAATGTAGGTTCAATTACGGATGTTCCAAAAACATTTGGTATCTTAGTTTTATTCATAACATTATTCGTACAGTTTTGATGTTGTTGGCGAGTAGAGAATGAGCAGTACGTAAATACATTTAATAATTGGGCGTAACTGTCGTCAAAATTGTAAAAGCACAAGCAAGATTAATAGTTGAATTAGCTGAAAATGAAAGTTAGTTTAATGATGGTCTTATATTCTTCGATAAATTCATTCACCCAAACTTAATTTTGTACATGCATATGCAAAATTATGAATATTTTTTATTTGGAGAATAACCGTCATCATAGAAGTTTGCCACACAATTCCATTTATCCTCTCTTAAAAACAGCGCGTGTAGGTTAGTTTTACATAAATAATGCAAAACACTTATTACCATATATTAATTTTTTTAAATTAACGGAAAATGACACAATTGCGATTTTGCTCAAATTTATCATCTATTTTACTGGAAATATAAACCAAAACATTAATTTCTTTTTTACAGATAAACAGAACACATTAAAAATAAAATGCAAAAGATAATAATCACCAGTCCTTAAAGTTTCAGAAGAAAAAACCTAATTAAGCACAATTTTACATGGATCATATTTCTTGTCCAGCAGCTAATAAAAAGAGTGAATGCGCGACTTTGTCATTTTAAATGTATACATTGAATAAATTTCGGGTAACAATACATTCTTGTATTTAATAATAAATTTAATTCATAGACAACAGGATTTTTATTTTCCGTGACTATGAATATAATAAAACTGTGCAAAACTCCGCTTTTCTAATTGAATAGAGGAATATGAATTTTTGAACACTGAAGATGATGCAATCTAAAAAACTTGCTAAGCGTAATGCAAGCTTAAACCAACCTGTATCTCATTTAGAGACCCAAGAAAATAAATTCAATAGAATGGAGAGCAGAAATGCGACAAGCTTAACCAGGAGATGCCATTAGAAAAAATCAATGCTAAAAGAGTAGAGGCTGCTCGAATGTTTATTACAGAACAAATGTTAGTTGATACCGCCTTCTAAACTCTATTGTAAATGAAAAGAGCTATGCAGATGAAAAGTTCAGCATTTTTTGTATACATAAAGTGGCTGCTAAGTTCTTTACGTCGATGATTAAGGATGTCAATTAAGCACTATTTATGTTTAAGTTAAGCTGATGAAGGGAGAAATTTTCCACAAAAGCTAAACTCTCGAAGCCCGGCAGTTTGTCAGATATTTTTCAAAACGAGACAAGAAAATGTGAACCCTTTTGTGAAAGGAATCATTCGTAACATTCTTTCTCCGCAGATAAATATACAAGACATGTGTAAATGAATTTAATATAAAATTGTGAATTTTTTTTTGTCTCTCTCTGCATATACGATTTCCGCTTCCTGATCGCCGTTGTATAATATATACTTTAAATCGAAAGTACTCCTCTTTATTTTTTGTTTTTTTTAAAATTGAGATCTGGCAAAGGAAAATGACTTTTTATCTTTGTTGTATAAACCTGCTGTATAATGAAATTAGGCTATAATACACAAATCATTTCCCATTTGAAATCACTTATTCACGGAAATGGCCTAACTTCAAATTATACGTGATAAACGTATAACCTTACAAAACGTCGTGTCATTGATTAGACACATTCGATCGCATTTTCCAAATTCGGGACATACACAAAAATGAAACCGAATGTGGATGAAGCTATTGCCTAAAAGTTGGGAAGCATATGCTTACCTATGTATGATATAGTTTACGAAAAATGTTAAGATATAACTATAATCTGCATTAGTTTTGCATGCATACACACATATACGATGTTTATGATTGTGTCTGTGTTTTTTTATGATCAGGCATAGTGTTATATATGAAAAATAATCCTGTGTTGGCTTTATGTTTCTTTCAATTAAACATTGTAGTTCTATAGATTTACATAGATGAATTTTGCGTAGATTTGCCTCAGTTTACAGGAAGTTTAAAAATAACTTGATTCGTGTGTGTTAAATATCGATTTCATCGTTGTTTCAACCTTGCTTTTCTAAACCTACCTGGTTCTTAATATTATGGCTAGTTACTGATGCGTCATTCCTTGTTTCTTCCTTCAAGTAACGATCCAGAAAGCAAAATTCTTTAAAGCAATTGCAGAAATGTTCAAGTGATTTGATTCAAATGATTTAAATTGAACGATATTAAAACGGTTACAGGAGAACCACTTATATTATTAAATTACTGAACAGTTTTCTCAATAAAACAGATTTAAAATAATTTTTGGCTAAAGTAACTTTAAGAGCTGTGGTATTTTTAATCGATCGCGTACATTAATTCCCTATACCCTCAATAGGGTTCCAATGATAAAAAAATCAAACATGTCTTCCAAAATTTAATGTCAAATTAATAGGTTACTGACGGTAGTTTTGCTGTTGTTCAACGACTAGTTAGGTACACTGGGATTGCTCTTTACTTCATGGTCATAAACGTGATTTAAGGAATTCTTACCACCAACAGTGCATTCAATGATTGTGTAATTGTATTATCTATAGTATGTTGCTTTCCTGAACGCATATCGTCCACATTCACAAGATAAATATAATATTTCATTGGTAAATAATAAACTATTCATCATTACAACCCAAATTTTGTTATTAAAGAAATAGCTCCTTTGATAATAAGATATATAACAGCAAACACCGTTTGCTGCCAAGAGCCAATATATATTCAATTATGTATTATTTGTGGCGCACCTAATAACAAATTAGTTCAACTATGACAAGAAGGATAAACCAAAGTTAGAATAAACGGAAGGAATAATCCCATGTGTATATTTGTTTCGTGCTTACTGGCAACTAAACAGTAGGAGGCGGTTTACGCTTTTTACACACTATATATTTGGGTGAGGAGTGGGGAACAATTGGACGGTGTAATCTCATCTAGGTAAATGTAAACCTGCAGTAGTGGAGCCAACTTCAAAAGAAGTTATCGACAATGCGACTTCAAAGATATCTAATTATATATAATATATATTCGAAGCTTTGGATGGGTACCAACACTGTCGTCATGAAATAAGTACATGGTATCAATACTATGGTACCAAAACGAGGTATACTAAAGTTCAACAAAATCGAGAGTTAAAACGATTTCTGAATGCATGTTACTCCACCAAATCCATACAATCTGGCCTATACCAAATGTCTAGAGCATGAAGCAGTACAGTCTAAATGAGAAATCATTTATAAATTATTCACATTAATATTTATATTTCTCATTGCTTCTCCAATGCTAGCCTTTTTGCGTATATTTTAGAGTAATAAATCTTAGAACACAAAAACATAGCAAAGAAAAAAATCATAATAAAATAAGGAAAGGCTAAACAAATATTAGATTGTTTAACGAAAAGCAGAGAAAATTCGAAAATTGTAATAAAAATACCTAATTTTTATTTAGCAAAATATAAGAGCTTCAAGTAAAAGACCAAAGAAAATAAATGATTTTTAAAGCGGATTAAATTATAGCAAGCATGATTTGACTGACCATTGTATAAACTTATTTTGCATTACTACTATGATGATGCTCATGGAAGGTCGAAACGCATCAGTGCGTTGAAGCTGGCGGTAGTTTTGTTATGTTGTTCGACAACTGGTTAAATAAAATGGGATTGGTGTTTACTTTAAGCTCGCAAACTTGATTTAAAGAATTATTTTGCATTAATTTTGGGAGAGGGGTATAAACCGTTTCTTCTGTTTAAAATTACAAAGAGAGTTTCACAACTTTTGCTACTACCGTATTAAGTTTTCGACCAAATGATTTTCATCTGATGTAGCACACATAAAAACCCTCTAGATTTTATTTCAAACGATTTTGCACATAATTTTGTTACATCTTTACGTTGGCAAATTACTGTTCGCTTACATACATTTCAGTTTAAAATAGGGCCCGAATTTTTATCACGACAAAGGATTCCAAGAATACCATATTTATACAATTGTTGGGTCCTTTCTAGATGATTAAGTAGTAAGCTTCCAAACGTACATCTTTGTGTCGAAGTAGTTTTTATATTAAATTTCGCAACCAGCGTTATTACTTTCCTTCCTAACATAGGTATAACCATTATTTTCCAGTCAAATCTGGTGACCTACGATTCGGCTTTATATGGTTCAACATTAAATCTTCTTATAACTTCAATCAATACAGAATGCATTATTTTCAATAAAATATTCCTAGTAAATTTTTAAATTCACATTTTCAATCTATAAAATCGCATATCTGTAAATATCTCTCTCCATAATAACGCCGTTTATTGGCAACGTAACATGTAGAAATGGTAATATATAACTCATCATTTTTTCTAACGGGAATTTCAAATCACCTCTACGATTAGCAAATTCACTGAATTTATTCGCTTCACCATGTTTCCCCATAATACATATGTCATCCAATTACCCAACATAATATAATGAATGTAAAATTATCCTCGCTAAAAAGGCTAGACTCCTTATAATGCATAAAGATTTTAACTACCGGAACGGATAACGGTTGTACAATAGCAACACCTCTAGAATATTTGAAAAATTGTTGTAAATCGTCTTTTAGCTTGATATGCATGCATAAATGTGTTTGCATCTTTTATTCATGCTAATCTTGATTTATCTTCTAGGTATTTTGTTACCTACATTGCTACAATGTGAAGCATGTTTTAGTAAAAGACGCATTGATTAGTTCCTTCTTTGAAATCAGGAATATCGAAAAAATATGAGCGTAATTAGATACTCTTTCCGAAATAACACGCAAATGAGACAAGTATCTACTTCTATTTCAGTAATGCCTATTCTATTATTGGCATAGATCACATTGATATAATTTTCAGCCTCTTTTTCTTTTGGAAATATAACAAGTTGCGAAGTTTATAGTGTGTATGCTACATCTATAACTTAGGTGGTCTGTGGATATACAGTGACTAACTAGTGTTTATGCTCTCTTAAAGTTAGGGCGTCTCTGATATTATTCAATTTTGTAAGTAACCGGACGAAAGCAGGACCAATGTTCTTTAGCACATCACAAAGTCCCCACCTGCTGATATTTCAAACAAATTTAACGATTTCTTTATACTTATAAAAACAAATGTTATACGTTCACAATCAATCGCTCTTTTTAATAAAATATTATTTAAAATAAAGACTCATTAGTACTAATTGCTATAACAAAACGTCTGTACTGCTGCTTTTAATATAATCACAGTCGCCTTGTAAATGACATGGCTGCACTAACAGCATATAAGGGTACATTTCTACCGGATTAATTATTTTCATCACAAATGCGTTTAATTGAATTAGTTGGATAACAACGTAAATAAAATAGAAGTTCGCGAGAAAAATTATTAGACATTTTATTTGACATGGTTTAGTCCCTAATTGGGAAATTTGTTTCAAGTAAAAGATTGCTAATAGGGAGATATAAAAATTTGAAAACCGCTTAGCAGTTACCAGCTTCAGTAGCTGTCTCTAGGAAAAAACGTCATTTTAGTCACTAAAATTTCGTTAAATAATAAGGCCACTTTATTCATCCTATTTAGTTAGCACATGCCGTTGCACACATTTCTATAAATTTTACTATGATTCACTTTGCATAAAAACAGTGACAATTTGCTGCTATAATAAACGTATTAACGTTGCAATAGATTAGCTATGAATAACCTGTTAACGTCTATTTCATAATTTCTCGCTTCTGCCTTTTGGTCGATTAAAATTTCTCTTAATGAAAGCCAAGCAATTCAAAACTATATTTGAAAAATTTACACACAGTGATTCTTTCACATAATGCAATCATTAATAAAAAAAGAAATAGTTCAAATTAATACACCCTAAAGAAATTTGGGTGTAGCTCTTAATCATTATTTACTTCATACAATATGCTAGACCTGATCTAAATATTTTCATGAATATGCGTGTCATTGTTTGAATACACTGTATGTCGCTGGTGGTAACCGACTAATAGATAAACAAAATTGAATTATAAATTTAGAAACGTTTAAAACGAAACAGTGTCAATTAGTTGGTGAGGCGAAGTGTTTCATCTGCCATGAGAATATAAAAATTGGCACTCGTTTCATTTTCTGTCAATTATTTTCGCACAAAACGTGTGTAGAAAGTCGGAAAAATCTAAAAAGACAACAAATTAGAAAAACAGAAAACGGTGAATAAGACATGCATTGGAATAAAAAAGATGATTTGAAGGTGAGTGAGGCGATGAAAAAGTGTTATTATGTATTATTTTTTAAACCGAAATAAGCCTCACATCAATTATTGTATTAAGATTGCAATTAAAATAATCTGTTAACTGCCTCAGCTAATGTGAATTTTGATTACTGCTGGATAAAAGTAACACGGTGCCTGTTATAACTCGCTCAGATTAAGATTAAAGCGTTTCCTTAAACTTACATATAAGTTGCAATTATTCAGATTTTAATATAAACATAATTTGGTAAAAAAATTCAGTGTGACATTGACAAAAGCGAGGATTCGTAACGTCTTGCTTCGAAACAATTCGCAATGCTCATCATTCTGACCACATAATCCAGATAGGGATATTTATTAACATTTTAATATCTTTATTAATTTTTAGTGTACTTGGCTATCTGTGCCTCCATGTGGAAAGTTTTGAATAAATCCATTATACATTTCATTGAAGCACTATTACATTTGCCTTACTTTATGCATGGTTCCTTAAGCACTACTCATGTGAGCGTTATGCTTTTAGTGAATATTATTTATTATTGGCCGTGACTAACTAAATTTCATATTCTGCCAAAAAGTGGAAATATGCATTTAATCTTGAGAAAAAACAAAATGTCACGATGGAACAGATCTTGGGTCTAGTGTCCTAGTTTGGGTACAGGAACCATTTTTTAATGTATTGTTCTTCTTCTCGCAATTATGTGCATATTTTCCTTTTTTTTGATATTAAGACTTCCATTATAATCAGTCGTCACATCATTCAAGGCTAATTAAGGATAAAAAAAGCTAATTTAATTTTTATTCTATCACAAGCAATTTTAATTAATGTTCAAATAAGGTATAATACTTGCATAAGTTGTATTTAAATAGTTGTACGGAAAGTAATGTTAATTAAATAGAACTTCAATAATACCTATAATGAATATGACTGATATATTCTTATACAACGAAATGATTGGCCAGGTAGGGAAAGTTAATAAGTCTGAGTAATAATGGTGATGTTTTATCTAAATATATATATCACTAACTGAAATATATTGACAAAACATGAGAATGTTGGAAGGTTTCTAAATATTTACTTTATATACCTCGCATTTGCCTTTGTCTGGCTTAGTATTCTAGCAATATTTAAAGTAACCGTATTAAATAAATTGATGATAATTTTAAATGGTATATATATATATATATATATATATATATATATATATATATATATATATATATATATATATATATATATATATATATATATATAAAGTGACTTACTTACTCAGTCTAATTTAAGATAAAGTAACGGCGATAATAAAATTATCAGGATACTCATTGAATGACTAGGAAGATACACTTCAATCGAACGTTGTTAGCTAGTCTTTAAATTACCTCACAAATTGTTTCATTTTTTCACTCTATTCAGGCCGTTTGAGGCAAGGAACCAGATTTAAATTGATAATGCTTAAAGATAAATATTAATAAATAAAAAAATAACGACCAATTCAAGCCCAAGTGTCATATGCGTACCAAGTGAACAAAATTATTTTTTATTAAATATTTATTTAATCTTTATATATATATATATATATATATATATATATATATATACACACACACACACATATATATATATATATATATATAATTACGTACACTGGACAAAGAAAATTAGCTCCAGTTGAGCAGTAGTTGTTTTTTGTATATCGGATTTAAACTTTCCAAATAATATTTTTGTACTCGCATCAGAACAACATTAAAAGAGCTAAATTGACTGTAAAATTTAAATAACTGTTCAACAGTAAATTACATTAAATACAAAGCAAGCAAATCTGCTCATTTCGCACATCTGTAATTTTTTTCCGGGGTTTCATTGCATGAAATATGTTAAAAAATAGTTGATCCCACAAGAATATTGCAAGTGTGTAAGTTAATTATTTTCATGAATTGTAATGTTGAACATATTTTGCCAAATTTCTTGATGTGTATTTCCTTCATTCCAGTTCGCTAGCTTGAGAAAAACACTATTCCTATTTTGTCCGACTAGTCGCAAAATATAGCAAAACTTTAACACTCAAAAAAATGTTATCACAACTCGCGCAAGTAATGATTGTTTACTTGTATAACTCCTGGATGTTTTTTTTTCGGAGCTACTTTCGACTATGCATTTTTTTATTCAGATGATAATTATTTGGTTGTCCTGAAATTTGAGCAAAATTTGAGCATTTAGCAATGGGAAATTTTGACTTTTAGTTTAGCAAATAATATTAAGATTTTCGCGCTGTAGACATTCTGGTCTGCTTCGATAATATTTATTGCGTAACTTTTTTGCATGTATTGTCTGTCTTTAATATTTATTCATTTCTTCTTTCAGCGCGATAACTTTACAACTATTTGGCTGTTCACTTGTCATTTATTAGTTTCCAAGACATGTATCTCGCATTGTTTAGTCGATTTTTATTTATGCCAAATTTTTATGTAGAATCATTTATGGTGTTGCTGTGAGCGCACTTCTTGATTTTAGATTCTCGGAGTTAACTAGTAACCGAATTGATTTATGATGTTAATTCCTTTTAAAAATGTTGCACTTGGTGAAGCCAATGTTAGAAAGGATGAGGTCCTATTTGATCTATTGATAGTGATGGTAATTTTATCACATATATATACTTTACCTATTTTCATGCAAAGCAATATAACCGCCTCCTAAATGTTACCAATTCTAACACAGAATTTCGGCCAAAAATCTTTAAAATAAAAATTGTATTTTACAGAATCACAAGTGACCACAGTAAGAAGCGTAATGCCTCTAGTTGAAAATAAATAAATGGCTCTTTGATCCAGTTTTATAAATGCCTAAACAAATTGGTTTACCATTTAAAGTTATAAACAAAGTTACAAATTTTATTAACCCCAGAAACGCTCTAACGATAATCTTGTATGTAAAGAACATGATAGAGAAATACCATTTTTTCTAATTGATGATCTACCAATCAGCAAAGAGTTATTATTTTAAGCTTCCAATCATTCTTTAAAATAATCCCATTGCATTTGTACTACTGTCGTATTAAAAAAACTTTCTGGTAGGAGAATTGGTATTGAAATGAACATTTGTATAATTAAACGAACATTGGTTGCGCGGACTGTGATAAAATTTATTACAATCAAGGTTGCGAACTTGATATAAACACCTAACCCATGAAGTACATACATTTGTCAGTATAAACTAAGATTTGTATAATGTAGAAAAGGCAATTCATCCAGTAAAACAATGTCGTACCTTTGGAGAACTCATGTACTGTCCAGAATTTGCCGCGGACAGGGCTCGAACTTGGGCACGTCTGCTTTGGAATCTGATGCTCTAACCATTGGGCTACCAGATTCCGAAGCAGACGTTTCCAGGTTCAAGCCTTGTCCGCGGCAAATTCTGGCCAGTACGTGATGTGTTCCCAATAAGGACGAAACCGGTCTACTGGATGAATTTCCTTTTCTACACTATACAATTCTTAATTTATACTGACAAATGTATGTACTTAATGTGTCAGGTGTTTATATCAAGTTCGCAACCTTGATTATAGTAAATATTCTCGATGTTACCAGATAATCTAAGAAACCTAATGTAACCTGAATACCTACACATTAAATAAATCATCTTGCGCACAATTTCATTTGTAGCGATGCTTATAAATATATGTAGATGTCTTACAAACTACAGATTGTGTCGAAGCTTCAGAGAACAATAATTACAATGTGTCATCACTAAACAATCTGGAATTTCATGCTAAATGTATTATGATCCGTGCAACTTGATTGGCGCATTATATGAATTGTAAGACTGAAGTTATGGTTTGATCCACGACCGTTTCAGTTCTGTGCCGTACTTGCAGAGTTCCAATTAAAGTCAAACCTATCTACATGGTGTATTGCATTTTATACGTTATATACATTTTTTATTGAGTATATATATATATATAATGGGATTGGTATTTATATCAAGCTTACAACTTTCAATTACCTAACTTAGCTCCATATCTGTTCATGAGTTAAAAGTGATTTTGACTTATAAATTAGATAAATGTTTTTTTCTATTAAGTTAACCTTCGTGCAGTAACTAAATCCAGTAGGTCGCCATTAAATCGTCAGCAGCAGAAGACAATCTATTTAGCAAGAATCACACAGATAACTATATTCATGCACACGTTCACAGGCAATAAACTAAATTCAATTTCACGAATAGAACAGATAAAAGCATATAAAACTAAATTCATGATATTTTATGGAAATTCAGGATATGTGGAAATATATACATATATATTGCAACTTGAAAAATATTTTGTTTATTGAAGCATCAATTTATTATTAAAGCGCGTTTATACAACAGAGATATAAATAATAATAATAATAATAATAATAATAATAATAATAATAATAATAATAATAATAATAATAATAATAATAATAATATCATTTTTAACTGTTTTAAAAATAGTTTTTATAATAAGTAATTGTTTCAATTCACACAATATTTATAAATTTGAAGTTATAATAGACACAATAGTCTGTCTCAAATTTAAACAAGCTATTGAATGCTGTGGATCGGCATTATCACTTTAAAATTTCAATAACTCTAATTAACATACCTGCAGATACGACAAAGATTTTTGCATTAGAAACAACCAATCTGCGCAAATATTTCAAATGTTGCGTGGTTTAACGTCTAAAAATGCTGCTACTAGAATTTAAAGAAGGTTACAAAAATGCAATCAAACCCCAAAAACTTGTTACGCAACATTGTGGGCAAACAGATTGCAGCGACGGAACATTGAATTGAATCTGGCCTTAGCCTATAACGGTGTTTTAATCGCAAGTTTGTTAACGCCATCGTCTAACAAATGATAAACTAAACAAAGTCTTTTCGAAAAGTGAACCTGTCTACAATGCATTTGTAGATGACTGAACGTGATTGCTATTAAGATAATTGTTAAATTCCATCAGGCAAACAGAAAGAACGCATTTTTACTATGACATAGTAAGAATCAAATGACCGAAGTAAAACTAAAAGCCTCACTAAAATGTTTATATAAAGATTTTTCTGAAGAAATGTCCATATAAACGACTTCCATCCTCATTTAAAATCAGAATTGCGTGTGACCAGTAAGTATTATTGAATAGGAGACAAACTGTTCTTTGTCATTAAAACAATGAACATACGAAGTATGTAAATATTCAGACGCAGAAAATAAATCAGAATAATGGAACCCGATAAATGTTTAGATATCGCTCGTAAGAATAAAATTTATAACTTTAATCAAGTGAGAAGTGTTCTTGCCAATGTATAGAAATTCAATTCATGCAAAATTAGTAAACATGTCACAGACCACTGGAAATTCATTATGTCGGTCAATTAAAGAAGCATTTGACACAATTATGCTATGTACGGATGATGCTAATTCTAATTTAAATTTCAGTATCAAACGTTTTATGAATATGCGAAATTAATGGTAACACATGTGACCAGTATGTAAGCTCTGACGACGTCAAGCAATGGTTTAAATGTGAAGCTTTCCGGCATCAAAACTAATTACGTCAATGATCAACGCTAAACAATAGAAGCTGGCAGGTCAAAGAAAAATAAATCCTGTTCGAAATACAAATTTAAATGTCAATTGGTTTTGCCTGCGACTCCGCTGATTTTGCGAACAATGAAAAATCGCACAATTTCAAAATTAATAAAATTATATTTTCGGCTTCAACAATTTGCTAGCATCGATGTCGAACAAATTATTGATTTTTCCTATACACTTGAATTCTCATAATACTTCATTTTGCATACCGAAATATCATCATCAAATTTCCTAAACTATTGTGTTTATGTTGTTTAATTTACTTTAATTGGCCAAAATGCTTCTCAAGTCGATGCAATGGCGAAGGGCAATTCATTAAATAGTCTACTAGTAGATTTTTAATAATTTCTTTGTAAGCATTAAGACGAGCAACCGATTAATAAAAACAATAGCATATATACGTTAAGTAAATTTATGGCAATATAATAAAGATTGATATGGATTTTTCAATGAATGCATTCTTAAATAATTTTCAGACCCATTATATACATTAATTTGTCATTATAAACTAAGTATTGTATAGGGTTGAAAAAGAAATTCAGACAGCAGACCAGTTTCGTCCTTTTTGGCAACTCTTCACGCACTGCCAGAAATTTGATGAGGACAGGGCTCGAACCTAGTCACGTACACTTCGGAATCTCGTGCTCTAACCATTGAGACACCCTGCGGCACTATATTTTCATTATTTAGTTCACTTGCGATCAGGATATCCATCCGTCAAACAAATGTTCCGGAAACAGGTATGGAGATATTTTAAATAAATTAGTGCAACGCAGACGCTATTTCGTAACAACAGACATTTGCAACGCAGCTTATTTCACATCAACAAATCATTTCTACGCAATGAGCTAGCGAAACTCACAATAAATTGTTTAGAAAATGCGTAGCCGGAATGATTTATCAAAATAATGATGAAATTTAAAGACCAAAAATACATTAATGCTGAATCCAGCAAAATCAATTTGTATATGCTTATATTGGGTCAAAGTACAGTGTAGAATTTGCTTATATGCATTTTGTCGTGAACTATTAGACGCATGCCCATTAGGGAGAGAATTCCTTCTTGCTGATGAATTGATATTGCTAACCTATGCAATGCTTAATTTAAATCTAAATATAGATACATTTTCAAACCCTGTAATTGTACTCAAATTGACTATCACTTCCTCATTTTGGCATTAAACATGTTTAATAATGAAAGGTATGGTGTGAATTTCACAAACTATGCAATGTTTAGGTAGTATTTTTTTAAAGTATAGCAAATTTGGGTATAATAACTTCGCCGACTCCAAAGGATCAGGAATGCTAGTCTGAAAACTTGTAACCTCTCTGACTACAGGCCTTGGATAATGCTCAAAAACCCGAAATCACTTAGGTTTGTACTCATGCATGCTAAAGATTCAGAAAGTATATAAATAATAAATTGGGAAAATATCCCATGGGCAATTATTACCATAGTAAGAATCTTCAAACTTAATTTAATTATATTAAACCCACTGTAGAATCGAGAAATAAATTTGGATATCAAGTAGATTCGGGCATCAACATCTCCTTTGTAAATCGGACACGAATCAACAGTTTTACTGTTTTCACACACGAATGAGTACTGTCAGTCATGTATTTTATTATATATATATATATATATATATATATATATATATATATATATATATATATCATTTCAATTTTCACCATTGTTTAAAACATAAGAATAAAACAACGTACTCCATGTAATAACATTTATTAATAAATATTATTTCTACCAGTATCTACAGCCATTGTTTTACGAAATTTAGACCACTTCTTTTGCATAACGTCATTTGGTGTGTCATCGCTTTCATTGTATTTGCGTCCGAAATTGATGGGTGTGTCGTATTTTGCAAAACGTTGGCTATTTTTGAAAGCCTGTCAAAAAAGAGGCTCTAAACTAGAATAAATCAGCATCTCACTCAAAAACTATTAAAGAGGGGTGCAGCTCCTTCACAAAAATCAGCAATTTGCGTGCACGTACTACTCACAGGCCATGCTGTTAGTAGTAATAATTTTTCAGTTCTCTACAAGGCAAAAACAGAGAAAATGCTTGTGAAGCTCTGCTTAAACGTGCAGAAAACAATTCAAAAAGAAATTAAATTGCACTGGAACAAATACATAACTTACAGGCCTTCAAAAATAGCCAACGTTTCGCAAAATCCAACACACCCATCTATTACGGGCACAATTACAATGAAAGCGATGACACACCAAATGACGTTACGCAAAAGGAGTGGCCAAATTGCGTAAAAGGAGAGGTCTAAATTGCGCAATCCAAAGACTGACATAACGAAGAGGGATTGGTTACGACAAATGTACAGTGGGATTGGATGAACGAATATACTAACGAATCCAGAATAATGGCTGTAGATACTGGTAGAAATAAGATTTATTAATAAATGTTATTCAATGGAGTACGTTTTTTTGTTCTTTATGTATATATACATATATATATATATATATATATATATATATATATATATATATATATATATATATTTGTACGTGTATCTACGAGTATTCAAATACGGGTATTGTAGAGTAATCATGGAAGGCTTTATATTTAATCATTACCTAACCGTTACAGAATCTAATATAATTATTTAAAAAATCATGTATCGAACGCGGATACAAGTTTTGCTATAATTTGTGGTTCTTAGGAGCATTGTTTGAAAAACCCGATAATGAAGCGAGAAAAAGGCTGCGATACGTCCTATGTGATACAGCAACAATTGAAATTCCAACAAATTCAGTGGATATTGCACATCGTATTAATGCCTCCAGAGTAAGGAGACGCGTTATAAACCATTCGTCAATGAGACATACACATTGTGCACCTAAAAATGAGGGAAGCTCAAGTTATTGCAAAACGAAAAGCTCAAATCGTTTGCCCATATCCGACATATGTGAATACCTACACAAATTCAATTTCCAATTTGCAATGCAATGCAATATATATATAGAATTGAAGTTGTATGACAACGCTTAATGTTGCATAGACATTTTATCAAGCAGGTGGTTATTACCCTTTTTGGAAACTTGTCGAAGTTTTGCCAGAAATTGCTGTGACCGGTGATTGAATCAGAACACAATTGCTTCTTAGTCATTGCATCGTTAATAACTACCGCACACAAAATGCAATTTTCATTCATATACCAACTTTTGTGTTTTCTTAGCCTTTTACTTAGGTGGATCTAGTTTGATAGTTGGAAAGGTAGGTCGAAATGATGCCTGCGACTATCCACCTAAAGGAAAGTGAAACCAAAGATTCGCTATAATATTACCCATTGCGTGTGAATTTTTAGCGACGGCAAGATGATATAAATGCGATACTCAGAAGAGAATCTGCTTCGGTTCAAGCCCAGTTATTAGTAAATTTTGGCACGTACTTCACCAGTTCATAATGAGGATGACACTAGTCTACATTGTGAATTATATTCAGCTTGTTGCGGAGAACTAATGTATATGCAAATTTGTATTAGGTATTACATACCTAGTAACAAGTTATTTTACACACAAAATTCAGAATGAACGAAAGGAATAATAACATGTACACAGCCGTTTAGCATTTACTAGCAACGCGTCACTAAGAGCCGGTTTGACGTCCTTTACCCATTACATAAGTGAGACGGTTGGACAGTAAGATCTCTTACACTAATGTGCAGTGAAGTAGTGATGGAGTTAACTTGAAACATGCTTCTTCCAAGAAAACCCACTATATGTGATATATACCGAGCTTGAAAATTGTTTTATCACAATTGATATCTGGATAGGCTTAAGTTCACCAAGATTGAAACTTACTAATTATGAATGTCTGTTACTTCAGCAGATCATTGCACACTGATGAATCTAATTGAAGCAAAAAAGGCATTTTACAAGAGATTATATCTTTCGTTTATGCTTACTTTGGTATATCTCTTTTTATAAAACCAAATTTGGCTCTGTGCGTGGTGGTAAAATTTATTAAAATCAAGTTTGCAAGCTTCATTTGCACCCCTATCCCATTGTGCACATAAATTAATCATTATAATTTAGTTCAAGCAATTCATCCACTAGACCTGTTCCATCCTCATTGGGAACTTTTCAAGTACATTCCAGAGATTTTCGCGTATATATTTATTCATTTATGCATGTATATCTGTATTTATATATTTAATTATGTATGCATTTACGTATGTACATATGTACGTTGCAGCATGTATGTTGTAGTTATGTATGTATGTATGTGTGTATGTATGTATGTATGTATGTATGTATGTATGTATGTATGTCTGAATGTATGTATGTATGTATGTATGTATGTATGTATGTATGTATGTATGTATGTATGTATGTATGTATGTATGTATGTATGTATGTATGTATGTATGTATGTATGTATGTATGTATGTATGTATGTATGTATGTATGTATGTATGTATGTATGTATGTATGTATGTATGTATGTATGTATGTATGTATGTATGTATGTATGTATGTATGTATGTATTTATATGCATGCATATATGTATGTATGTATGTATGTATGTATTTATGCATGTATGTATGCATGTATGTATGTATGTATGTATGTATGTATGTATGTATGTATGTATGTATGTATGTATGTATGTATGTATGTATGTATGTATGTATGTATGTATGTATGTATGTACGTATGTATTTATGCATGTATGTATGTATGTATGTATGTATGTATGTATGTATGTATGTATTTATTTATAAACGTATTTGTGTTTGTATTTATGTACTTATTTATGTACGTATATATGTATTTATGTATTTATGTTTGTATCTATATTACATATTTAATTATCTATTCATTTATTTTTAATTTCTATATATATTTATTTTTTATGGAGGTATATTTATGCTTCATTGTATTTTTATCGGTGCATTCATTCATTAATTATGTGTTTCTGTTCATGCTAAAAAGCCATCAAAATATTTCACCTTCATATATATGTAGTAATAGTTCATTTCTCAAAAAGAATTATTTCGCTGTACATAGCAGTTTATTTAAAAAATGATTAAGTGGTTTATTGCGTGCGTTTTCATGAGTTTAGATGCGTGTATATCTCTATCCAATGAATGCTTTTGGCTATTTCCATTTCCAATTAATCGGTACCATGCAAATTATTTAAACTTCGGATTTTCTGATTCAACTAATATTAAAAGTAAAGGTACTAAGGTTTGTTTGTAAAAATACAATTTTAACTTAAAACGAAAATTGGCTTCCGACATTACGTTGTAAAACAAACTATGTCTTTCCACAGAACATTGCGCAACAATATGATGCATACTTGAATATAAAAATAGCTTTTTATCTAATTTGTAAATTTCAGTTCGACAAGCAGAATATCTTAGGTTTTTCTCGTAACGAATTCAGCTGATAAAAGGCAGATTTATTTGGGTTTGTATAATTATATATATATATATATATATATATATATATATATATATATATATATATATATATATATATATATCTTTATGATGTCCATTCCTTTTTAATTTACCACAGTATTCTTATAATTAGGAAAACACAAATAACAAAGTGGTTAAAGGCCATTTATTTCGTGAATACTAATCATCTCTTATACAATGATACATATTTATACATTTTGGGTTTTCATTTGATTGAATGTCAATTCGACCAATTTCACAATTCTACATAAAGCAAAATCAGAAAAATTATTATTTATCTACGAAGCACTTTACATAAAACAACAAGCACCTGACCTTAATATTCAAAAGTTTCATCAACATGATATCCTTATCGACTGGCCAAGAATAACAAAATTCAACAACAATCTACTAATATCCAGCCAAGAACAAACAGGCCCTCGACTAGAATCAACAAACGTACAATCGGATTGGCAACAAACTGAAGTGGAAATAACAGAGGCGCATACGATGACAGAAGTCTCCAAACAATGTAAGCGTTTAACACTGCAATCAACACTGGCGTTGTTACCACGTGAAAACTTTGCGCAACGAGGTGAAACGATCAACTATACTGGGAAAAATAGCACTTGTATATGTAACAGTGAACAATGCGCACAAATGGTTAATTCTCAAGCTATCAAAACAATAATGACAAGATATCAGACATCACTTCGCAATACTGCGAGAATGACCTTTACATGCAAACACGCATACACACAAACACAAACGCATACACACTCACCAACTAGTCAAAACAAGAAACAGCAGTAAAAACGAGTCAGATTTGTTACCACTAGCATAATCAAATGAAAACCCAAAATGTATAAATATGTATGATTGTATAAGAGATGATTAGTATTCACGAAATAAATGGCCTTTATCCACATTTGTTATTTGTGTTTTCCTAATTATAAGATATATATATATATATATATATATATATATATATATATATATATATATATATATATTTATTTATATATTTATTATGTCTATTACTTTTTTAATTAAACATTGATTCTTATAATTAAGGAAAACACAGATAACAAAAGTGGATATAGGTATTTGGTTCCGTGAATACTAATCATCCTTATACAATCATAAATATTTATACATTTGGGGTTTTCAATTGATTATGCTAGGTGGTAACAAATCTGAAGAAACAGCAGTAAAACGATTCAGATTTGTTACCACTACCATAATCAATTGAAAACCCAAAATGTATAAATATGTATGATTGTATAAGAGATGATTAGTATTCACGAAATAAATAGCCTTTATCCACTTTGTTATTTACGTTTTCCAATTAGAATATATATATATATATATATATATATATATATATATATATATATATATATATATATATATATAATATATATATGTTCATTGTACCCTTCCTGTGTGCAAAAACAAAAAAAAATTTTATCAGATATAAGAAATATTTCTTTCGCATGGTCTTCTCAAATATCTACTAATGAACATATCTTTATATATAAATTGGAAAGCCAAACAAGATAGAAATATGTGAACATAGAGAGAGTGTGAAAAATAGAAACCAATCAAATTGCGTGCGTCACATCCAGTTCAAGCTCAATGCTTGTACGTGCTTCTTCTGCTTACATAAATCCGGCTGCAATTTGTTTATCCATAAGGCTTCGTATGTGGCTAGCTCCCTTTTGTTTTTGCATTTAGTAATTACTTTGAATGCTACGTCTGGAGAACATACGTGCGATGTTTCGATGATGTGTTGCGCAATAGCAGACGTGTATTCACCATTTGATTTAAAACAGGCGTTCAAGTTGCAATGTTCTCTCATTCGAGTAATTAACCGTCTGGTCGATCGGCCTACGTAAGTTGATCGACAACTTGCGCATGTATATTGGTAAATAATATTTGATATCGACATTAACGGCTGTTTCTCTTTGATTGCTGGTAAAGGCAAGTGTGTTACCCTAAATAACACTCGTAGTTTGGCTGCATTAAATGTGCGTGTTAATGCTGCTTCAACTTTCTTTTGTGCCATTCGGGAAACTGCATCCCCCTTAAATGGGATGTTTAGGTAGACGGTTTTCTTTTCTGGCCCATAGTACGTCTGTTTCTGGTTAACTCCCCTTTTAATAATTGATTCAATTAATTGTCTGGGATAGCCATTAGACATTAAATCGTTAATTGCTTTATTATATTCATTTTCTTTAGAATCTTGACTAACCAACCTGTCAATTCTTGAAAAGCAACCACGAACTGTTGATAATTTATATTGAAATGGCACAAAACTGCTGTAATGCAAATACTGTGCAGACCATGTTGGTTTATGGTAAATTGTTCTGTTTAATTTACCATTAGTTTCTTTCTTTAATAGTACATCTAGGAAAGGCAGACAGTCATCTTTCTCGTGCTCTGACGTGAAGCCGATATTCTTATGTGCTTTGTTGAAACTTTGAAGCAATGTTCGTGATTGCGACCTGTTCTTAAGTACAAGAAATATATCATCCACGTACCGTATATATTGAGCACATTTACTTATGTCACTCTTTAATGATGTATTTTCTACGTGCCCTAGAAAAATCTCAGCCAACACTGGAGATAAGGGGCTTCCCATTGCGACACCATCAGTCTGTTTGTAGATGCTTCCATTAAAACGAAATCGTACGTCTTTCGTACATAATAAGATAAGCTTGCGTAGAGTGTGACCTGGCACCGGCGATGGTAATATATCGTGTTCTATCGCTTTGACTATAATGTCAATGGTTTCATTAATTGGAACATTTGTAAACAAAGACGTAACATCAAAAGATACCATAATCTTGTTTGTAACATTTATTTCTTGAATTTTGTTTACAAACTCAAACGAATCGGCAACCGAATGATTACATAGTAGTTTACGTTATGGTTCGAGTAAACGACTAGCCATTTAGCTAGTGCATGAAACGGAGAATTTACCATTGATAAAATTGGCCTCATAGGACAACCTCTTTTGTGTGTTTTTGGTAATCCGTACATTATTAGTGTAGATGATCCAACTGGCTTGAGCTTCTGTGCAGTGGCCTCATCAATAAAACCGGCATCTGTCAAAATCTTAATTTCATTTATTACTTTGCGCTCCACCTTGTCTATTTCATCTGATTTATTGTCTAGACGTGTGAATTTTGTATTGTCCTTTAACACGTTTTCCATCTTTTGTACGTAGTCAGATTTGTCGATTATAACTACGCTCTTTCGTTTATCAGCGTGTAGTATTTTGATGTCTGCATTTCTACTGATACTTCTAGCTAAATGGCTAGTTCGTTTACTCGAACCATTACGTAAACTACTAGGTAATCATTCGGTTGCCGATTCGTTTGAGTTTGTAAACAAAATTCAAGATATAAATGTTAAAAACAAGATTATGGTATCTTTTGATGTTACGTCTTTGTTTACAAATGTTCCAATTGATGAAACCATTGACACTATAGTCAAAGCGGTAGAACACGATGTATTACCATCGACGGTGCCAGGTCACACTCTACGCAAGCTTATCTTATTATGTACGAAAGACGTACGATTTCGTTGTAATGGAAGCATCTACAAACAGATTGATGGTGTCGCAATGGGAAGCCCCTTATCTCCAGTGTTGGCTGAGATTTTTCTGGAACACGTAGAAAATACATCATTAAAGAGTGACATAAGTAAATGTGCTCAATATATGCGGTACGTGGATGATATATTTCTTGTACTTAAGAACAGGTCGCAATCACGAACATTGCTTCAAGGTTTTAACAAAGCACATAAGAATATCTGCTTCACGTCAGAGCACGAGAAAGATGACTGTCTACCTTTCCAAGATGTACTATTAAAGAAAGAAAATAATGGTGAATTAAACAGAACAATTTACCATAAACCAACATGGTCTGCACAGTATTTGCATTACAGTACTTTTTTGCCATTTCAATATAAATTATCAGCAGTTCCTTGTTTCTTTTCAAGAATTGACAGGTTGGTTAGTCAATATTCTAAAGAAAATGAATATAATAAAGCAATTAACGATTTAATGTCTAATGGCTATCCCAGACAATTAATTAAATCAATTATTAAAAGGGGAGTTAACCAGAAACAGACGTACTATGGGCCAGAAAAGAAAACCGTCTACCTAAACATCCCATTTAAGGGGGATGCAGTTTCCCGAATGGCACAAAAGAAAGTTGAAGCAGCATTGACACGCACATTTAATGCAGCCAAACTACGAGTGTTATTTAGGGTAACACACTTGCCTTTACCAGCAATCAAAGAGAAACAGCCGTTAATGTCGATATCAAATATTATTTACCAATATACATGCGCAAGTTGTCGATCAACTTACGTAGGCCGATCGACCAGACGGTTAATTACTCGAATGAGAGAACATTGCAACTTGAACGCCTGTTTTAAATCAAATGGTGAATACACGTCTGCTATTGCGCAACACATCATCGAAACATCGCACGTATGTTTTCCAGACGTAGCATTCAAAGTAATTACTAAATGCAAAAACAAAAGGGAGCTAGCCACATACGAAGCCCTATTGTTAAATAAATTGCAGCCGGATCTTTGTAAGCAGAAGAAGCACGTACAAGCATTGAGCTTGAAGTGGATGTGACGCACGCAATTTGATTGGTTTTTATTTTTCACACTCTCTCTATGTTTACATATTTCTATCTTGTTTGGCTATCCAATTTATATATAAAGATGTGTTCATTAGTTGATATTTGAGAAGACCATGCGAAAGAAATATTTCTTATATCTGATAAAATTTCTTTTGTTTAGGCATACAGGAAGGGTACAATGAATTTTTTAAAGCTCTCACAAAGGATATATATATATATATATATATATATATATATATATATATATATATATATATATATATATATATATATATATATATATATATATATGTTTGTGTGTGTGTATGAAAGCCTTTTTCAAAATATGATTACAATTGGTATTTTTATTGAATGAATTCTTGTAAAACTTTCTATATATAAAGTAATACAATTCCTTAAAACTTCTCAATTTAATTCAGTATTTAAGCGGTTTTGGAAATGAATTTGCCACAGAGGACTCCAGATGCCCTGGGTCGCTTCCGCATGGCCAAAATAATCCGCAGAAATGTCCATACGGGCTTTACGCCGAGCAGATTTCTGGAACAGCGTTTACCATGAAAAGAAGCGAAAATCAAAGAACGTAAATCAAATTTTTTTGTACACTTTACATAATTTATTATCAAAATGCTGAAAGCAGACAATACACATTTTGTCTAAATTATCCAAGATAAAAATATTTTTCTACAATATTACTTATTAAAATAATGCTTAAGGTTTATTCTAATAAAATATTTAACAATTTCAAAATATAAACTGACTTATTTTAGTTCTGTTGAGAAATTGTATTTACAACAGAAAATGAATTTCCTTGTTCGTAGAGCTAAATGCAATATAATTTTTGGTCAGCCTACTTGTGTTATCTCTCGTTTCTTATAGCCGTAAAAAACATTTGCTTATTAAATAATTCTGAAATTTCAAGAACTCAGAAAACTTTATTTCATTATTTACCTAAACTTGAGTTGAACTCCTCTCCTCTTTTAATAGAAAATTAATATATGCATATAAATTAAACAATCATTCATTGCATGGGTGGTAGTAACAATTCTTAAAATCACGTTTTCGAGATTGAGTAAAACGCTAATCCCGCTGCATTTGACCAGTAGTCGAACAACATAGCTAAACTACCGTCCGACACATGCACTGACGCGTTTCGACCTTTCATGATCATCAACAGAGTACGACAGCAAACTGATAAGCGAGTATCAAACCACAATACATGAATATCTAAAGCTAAATTAATTATGCGGCACTCGCCTCTGGTAGCCTCTCATATATCATTCTAGACTGGAAATTTCGCCTGCAAATTTCTATGCCGTCACAAACACTAAGGTTTTGCTGTTTTTGCCGTATATATATATATATATTGATAATACAATTAAGCAATCAATGATTAAGCGGGAGTTGATAGCACTTAGTGACGGAAGTGTGACTGATTTAAAGTAAGATTTATATTAAGTTATGTTAAATACGTCCATTTGCTCTGAGTATAGTTAGCAATACAACAATGTTAATATATATTTAAGAAGCTGTCTTTCAGACATTTTATATGGCGTGTTAATGATAAAATTTCTTTACATCAATAAAACAGACGAAAATACATTATTCACCTATTGGTTTAACGTTTGTCTATATTTAGTGACGACCTAATTTAACAAATTATATAAACGTAATGAAATCTGTCCTTTAAAGTCATGATTGTGACTCTATCACAACTGTTCAGCCGACTTTCCTGCATAGTATGATCAATTTAGTTCTAGCGCATTTATTTACTTTATATGAGCTTCGTGAAAGTCGGATTAAAACTGCAATATTTAGCAGAAGAGAATTAAACTGACCTACATTTCAAGTTCACTTTATGGGGGATTACCAAGAAACAGTCGTATGTTTAAATTTCAAATCATTATATATATATATATATATATATATATATATATATATATATATATCAATTTACTCTTGCTCTGAATCATCATCCGAAGTCGTACTCTGATTATGCACAAAATGATTGAAATTCCTATATACATGCAATTGAATGAAATGTTGCTGTACTTTTTAAAAGATTAAAAACGAAATCTGTGCAGATTTCATGTCAACAATCTTGATTTAAATGTATTATGCGCAAAATGCCACAGCAAAAATGTGTGAAAATTTCGATTTGCGATTTGAAGACTTCAAACGAAAATTTCGCATATATCTGTCTAAGTAATGCAGAAATGTGTAAGTTTTCTTTGGTGTTGTACATATTTTTGTATTAAATAAAGGCAAATAAGAAAGAAAGAAAGTTTTTGCCTTTTACCGGTATTTTACAATTTTTTTCCACAATGTAGGCTAATATGGTTACTTCATTTCAAATACAGTTCAATGCGAAATGCTTTGAAATAAGTTCCTCTTAATCGTGCCGTTTGTATGTCGGTAACCTTGAGGCTCGCGGTACATCAAATTCAACATTGTACATGGCTACTTCCTAACTTGTACTCAGAGGACAGTTTATAAACACAGATCTTATTGTGCCCGAGAACTAAGTTACACCAAGTAAATAGATATATGTAGGGCTGACAAGTCTGGTAGACAGAATTACAGTTCTTTGCTAAATAATTTCCATCGGAAATCATGCTTTTCGTGTTTCGAATGCCAAATGAACTACCTCATAAGTAGGCAGCGCATGTGACACCAAATTTTCAGATAATAATGCATCTTTTAAAACTGTTTATATTGTGAGCAAGTCATTAAAAGTTTCAGCGGAGTTCCAGGGATTTTTTTAAACTTAACCTTGCGAGCTTGAAGTAAACACCAATCCCATTGTATTTTACTAGTCGTCAAACAACATAACATAACTAACACCAGTCGCGATGACTGGTAAAATACAATTGGATTGGTGTTTTCTTCAAGCTCGCAAACTTGATTTAAAGAATCATTACCACTACTCGCGTAATCAATTGCTGTTTAATCTTAAGCTTGTTTATGTGATTAGAATAATGGCAGACCCCAAAAATATTGCATACATATCTTAAGAAGTCATATGTGTTAACCTCAATTTTGAGTATTCTATAAACTGCATGCATTTTCGTCTCTTATTCAATCAATTAATTCAGTGTTTCTTCATTATAAAGTTGAAATTACATTGATATTTGTCTTAAAGCGTGACAGCGAAGCGAAAGTTCCCCAAAAATATAAATAATTAGCTTGCCTTTTCAACACGAGTTTCATTCAATTTAATCAAAAATTTAATCAGATTACTTAAAATCAAAATTGCGAACTCGATATAAACAGCTGAGCTATTATTTACATACATTTTTCAGTATAAAGAAACTATTTTATAGTGTGGGAAGAGCAATTCATCCAACAGAACTGTGTTGTCCGTTTTGGGAACTCATTACCAACTGTCCAGATTTTGCCGTGGACAGAGCTCGAACCTGGACACGTCCGCTTCGGAATCTGGTGCTCTAACCACTGAGCCACCCGGCCGCATTGTACGTGATAAGTTCGTAATTAAAACAAAACTGGACTACTGGATGAATTGCCTATTGCACTGTGAACTAAGTTTATTCTGAAAAATTTATGTTCATAATGGGTCAGGTGTTTTTATCAAGATCGCAACCTTGATTAAAAGTAATTGTTATCACAGCCTGTGCAAGCAATGCTCGTTTAGTTATGTAGTCTTGCCAAAATAAATAATTATGAATTATATAGAAAATTATAATTTACTTAAAATGCAAAATATACTAAAATCACATGGCGAACAGCTTTATTTTTACAAATTTTTCACGTAAAAGCATACGGTGATCGTTTATTTAGCTCGATCACCTATAATCTTCATCCAGAATTTTTTTTAAATTATTTCAAATAGATTAACAATAACTAGTTAAATACAACCATATTTGAACATTTTAAAAATTATAACACTGCTTCACAAATTCCCATACATGACGGTAAAAACAATTATTAGTTTTTTCAACAACAATATCTCCTAATATCCTATATATAAATTTTTACAATTATTGATCCACAGTCAAATCCACTAATTTAGTTTATCAGTAATTATTAGAACTTTCAGCCCAAGAAAAATCAACATCAATTTCAAGTTTTAACTATTCTTCGTAACCAAATTAAACGCCAGGCTCGTTGCAATGATTTACAATGTTAAACAATCATTTTTTGCAAGGGTGATGCTAACAATTATTCAAATCGAGGTGGTAAAATGGAGATTGACATCAATCCCATAATTTATTTTGGCTGTATAAAATAAGCGTTGCATAAGGTAGCAAATGCAATCCATACAGTAGATCATATTTGCTTAAATATGTTATTGTGAGCATTTTGACTGTGTGTGTGATTATAGTCCTGATGATGGAACGGCAAATAACGTTCCAAAACGTCGCCAATCAGCGAAGATTAGATCGTACCTCATTTCCAGTGGTTAGTAGGGAAGATATTGAAGCTGTTGGAGGAAAAGTACGAATCAGTACCCAGCCACCACATAGACGAACTCGATGCATCCTTGGAAATGAGGATCAATCGGACCTTTGCAAAACTGATATTGCAAAGCGACAACCCACGAATGAAACTCGTGGAGAATCAAAATGTGATGCACGCACTGTGCAATCATTCAAAATATGGTAAACCAGTAAGTTTGTAGCGTCCATGTTTTAATATAAACCTTATTTAGTTTCTGCTTTATTTAACAGTTATTGATAAAGGTAAATAGTATCAGGTTTCTACAAACATACACCTTCAAAAGCTTTTGCTTCGCACTTCTACATGTTTTGAAGATGGCTTTATCGCAAACTACCGTCAGTTGTCCACGAAAGTTTCAAAAGCATTCCGGAAAACAAAACGCCTTTGTTTCTGCTCGGCTGTAAAGACCAACAACCGAGGGACAAACAGCAACTTGTGACTCCTAATCAACTACGCTGGTTGCCACAAAGATTGCCTTCTATTAAAAAATCGGTAGGATATGAAAGATTTTCCATTGATAATTGAATTTTTATTGCCGCGCATCTGTGACGAGCATAAATTTGCACCTGAATTTGTAAATGATCAAAAGAAAAAAAACCACATCCTTACTGATACATTTGGTTTGGTTAATTTTAAGCGTTTTAAACTTAATAGATTAAACAAGCTGCATTTTCACCGACGGGAGTATGGAATAAGCGAAACCACCGTTTTGCAAATGCGTATTTGAGGCGATTTATTTAAACATACGTGGCATAGAATCGACAGGACAACAGAGAATACACAACAAACAATTAGAGAATGAATGAAAATTTGCCACCAGAAATGAACGCACCGTAGGATATGACTATAAAGCAAGGACAAATTGTGTGACATGTAGGATTTCTTATAAAAAAATTACTTTCGTTTTTTAACAAAACATTAAAGCAACTCGACCATCTTTTTTAAAATAAATGGTTTATTAATGTATATGTGCACAAATGTTATGACTGCTGTGAGAGACATTTTAGAATGGAAATGTTAACTGCCAAAGACAAACATGATTAAATAGTCTATAACAAACTCGCCTGGAAACGAAGAAAAGACGCCGGAAAAAACTAAATGCAAAGATTCTAATCCTGAAATATGTCCATTCGCTTTCGGTTGAAAATTATGGCAATGTGTTTCAAATGGCCGAGGTAGTTAGCTGTGATATTCTCAAACTGCAGCCGAATAATAATGTTTTCTCAAATCTTTCGCGTTAATAAGGAAGGTTTGCATGTGTGTGTTTGCATATTAATCAGCATTACTTATGCGCATACAGATTTGTAAGCTTTTAGTAAAATATTGCTCATTCTCCGTGATTTGTCAACGTTACCTGAATTATTATCAACATTAATTTTACCAATTATATCTCCCATTTATGTCAAGGGCCTATTCATCGAACGAAAATTAATGCAAAATAACTATATTTTAGGCAAGAGAGAAAAATGGAGATGTTTTGCTTCAGTAGTTCAGTTTATGAGCCATGACGTTTTTGAAATTAAACGAACATTGGTTACGCGAGTGTTGATAACAATTACAATAATCAAGGTTGGGATCCTAATATAAATACCTGAACCATTCAGTACACAAATTTGTCAGTATAACTAAGAATTGTATTGATTGGAAAAGGCAATTCATCCAGTAGACCAGTTTCATCTTTATTGGAAACTCATCACGTATCGGCCAGAATTTGCCGGGGACAATGCTCGAACCTGGATACATCTGCATCGGAATCTGGTGTTCTAGCCATTGATCGCCGTGCCGCACACTAAACACAATTTTCATCTATATACTAACTAATGTAACGTGGTTAGTCACTTTTTACTTTAGGTGGAGCTCATATGACATCCATTTTCATCCAAAGTTCCAACTAACCATCCCAAATCTGTCACTATTGGCCAGAGACCACACTACATAGGGAAGTGGTATTGAAATGAGCATTAATATAACTAAACGAGCATTGGTTGCTTGGGCTGTGATAATAATTACTATAATGAAGGTTGCGATCGTGATATAAATACCTGATCCATTCAATAACTTCATTTGTCAGTATAAACTAAGCACTGTATTGTGTATAAAAGGCAATTCATCCAGTAGACCTGTTTCGTTCTTAACAGGAACTCTTCGCGTACTGATCAGAATTTGCCGCGGACGGGGCTCGAACCCGGTTACGTCTGCCTCGGAAGCTGGTGCTTTAACTATTAAGCCAATCTGTGCGGCAGGGTGGCTCATAGTTAGGAGTACTTCTTTCCATCCCTTCATGCGTTTTGCACTTGCTATCTATAAAAAATTAATGAACACATCATTTAAGCAGGTTGAATTATCTTTTTCAAACTGGTTTATTTAGAAAAACTTTAAAAAATTGCCTGTTGAACGATTACCATCGTCCAACACTTCCCTTGTATTGAGTTATATTTTGTGCTTGAATAAAAACAAAAATTGAATCAATTTAAAATTCTGCGAATTGACAGAAAGTTATAATCAGCCAGAGACTTAAAAATGGTGTTTTGCGAAAATTATCAAATAAGCAAATATCTTGTGTTTTAGAATTGTCAAATCCAGGATTATGTGTCTCCGAGGAAAATAAATTTGCGTGATAATAAAAATTGAAGTCTCTCTTCAAATCACCTGTTCTCAATTGAATAAACTATTATTTATCTTGTGGATTTAACTCGAATATGGCTAAAGATATATTTTTAATGCAATGATATATAAACCTTTGACCTTGAAGATCGGCTGAATCCAGGTGGTAGTGCCGGCAGAGAGATCTTGTCCTCCATACACACAGTGGACATCCTGTTATTTTAGTGATTTATAGCGCTGTTGAGAGGTACAACTTCGATATTTTAATCATTTAACGTCAGAATACACTGAAACCTAGCGTACGGAAGATTTTTCTCTCCATCATCCGCACAGTAGGCATCTTGTTACTTCAGTGATTCATAGCTTTTCTGAGAGTTAAATCCTTGATATTTTACTCAAGATAAGCTGCAATCCAGCATAGAACAGATTTTTCGTCCCATCATACGCATATTGGATCTCCTGTTACTTTATTTATTCCTTACTTTTATGAAAAAAGGAAGCCCTGATATTTAACTCATATAACATCAAGGTAGACTGGAACCCAGTGTAGGGGAGGTTCTTATCAATATCATACGTACATCGGACATCACGCAACTTCAGTTGATCCCAGCGTTTTTGACAGATAAAGTCTTAAAATTTTACTCACATAACAACAGGATCAACTGCAGCCCGCTTTATGCAAGTTTTTTCTCCCCAAATATGGTATTTTGATATGGAGATTTGATAAATCAAAACCTCCTACATTTGTAAATATTGTTATATTTCATTATTTCATTTCTCCAAGTCGTATATCATTTTATTGAAATTAATATAATGCAACCATACTTAAATTAACATTTACTGAAATTAACTAGAATAAAAAATGAATTTATTCGGATAAAACAAACAAGATTGAATCTACTGCACACCTTTGTGCCTCTTCAACAGTAAGTAGCTGCCACATAATGTTAAGCCCCCTTTTAGAACATGGCGTATTGCACAAATGCGATAAAATTAAACTTGCATAAGGGGGACGTATAAAACTTCCTTTGATTGGGACAGATTTATTTATGAAATTGTCGGTCATCATCTTAAATCTTCACGAGCTTTGTTGCCTGTCAACACCAAAACATTGGTGACAAATAAATTGGCTCACCAGCAATAACGCGCTTTGTGTAATCTTTAGAACGCAGAATATTATTTGCTCAGCTAGCTCTTGATAATAACAAAAAACGTATCAGGCGAGGCCCTATTGATTTAGATTTTGTGGCTGAAGCGCGTAAATTTGCAACTGTTATTTCGGCAAAAAAAGTTATAGCTACTTCGGACTAACTGAACGAATTATTCGTAGGCCTACTGCTAGGTGAGTTCAATGAGGAACAAATTATCTCGGTATAATTATTATAAGTTCATTTTTATTCAAATTTAATTCACATTAAAAGTATGTGAACAATTTTTAGCAGACTATGACGATCTATTTTGTAACAGTTACAAAAAATTATTTTGTTTTTCACAATATACCATAAATAAAGAAACCAATAAGCCTTTTGCAATATGCAATACATAAGTTCATTAAAAAACCAAAATATTTCCATATATTATTTCACAAAATTTAAGGAATGGTATTATTGATTTAAACTACAAGGTACAAGAGAAAACAAACGTCAATTTATCAAAACAAATTAATGTAGCAATCCATAAATTAAGCAAGCATTGGACTCATTTATACAAATAAATATAATCCCATTTAGGATGCATGTGCTAGTAAAAATTCGTAAGGAGAGAGAACCACTGAAAATGATTGTAAACGTCAAAAATTCGCAGACTTATATGATGTCTTAGCTTCTTTGTAACCGAGTTAGGAAATATCCCGATTTTTAGACAAAACGCTAATGAACTCCTCTCAGTTTCTAGATATAGTCTTGATATAATTTATTGAAAGTGATAGATGAGCAAGTTTACATGTTATATATCTATGTACATAAATATCCCAGCGCTAACTGCAGTATAACGTATTATACCGCTTTTAACTGAAAAGCCGTAGGTATTAGATGAAGCAATATTACGATAATAAATGTGGTGGAAATGTCAAAAGATGCATATCACCTACATACACTACTTTCATAAGGGAATATTATTAACAGGTGAAAACCGTGCCAGTGGTGCAACCGTTGCGGGTCCCATTTGATAACATATGTATGCATTATATTGAAAAATTTCTCCTAGAAATAACAACTCTCAAGCCGAACTTATAAGCAAGGTTTGTTAATGATGCTTTTATAATTTGTAGCATGTTTAGGATGAATTGACAAAATGCCGTAGTTTAGTACTTGAAATAGGTGGTCCAGAAATCTCGTTTAAATAAGGGAAGACGAGGGAAGATATCATGCCTCGATGCGAAATTCGGGAGGAAGCGCGAGATATCTTAAAGAGATGTTTATAGGAAGAATACCTATTTTACTTAAATAAGGTGTATGGTATGATATTAGGCATTTTGAAACCTATGGCTTTGAGAAGTCTAAGAATAACTGATTTTAAATGGAGTAAATAATACATTGAGAAAACTGAGGGATATTTTATGGAACATGGACACAATGTAATTACTGTACAGGAAAATCGAGAGAACAATAAGGAAATTTTACTCTCATTCGACTCATGCAAAACAGAAGAAACTAAAATATTACTATACGACCTCGCTAATCTGAGATTCCAAACTGAGTAAAAGAATAAGGATATTAGGCTCAAAATCTAATATTATAACTGCAATAGAACAAACGCTGATTTTATTCAGTAAAATATCAAACCCTAAATTAGAAATATAACGCTTGAACACTTCATGATTGTATGACTTACCTCGCAAAAACTGTAATATGACGCATGTAGGGGGGGGGACAATATGCCAGATTAATCTTACAAGAGGATAAGATATATTAGCCAGTAAATATGGTCACATCCAGGAATCGGACCTAGCTATCCATCCACAATAATCTGGTCATCATTTAGAGGATGGCAGTAAATATATATCTATGTGTAACCCCATTAGATTTTCTAAATTATCAGCACAGTGCATTGAATTAAATTTGATAGATAAGTACAATGAATACGTCATGATTTGAACTATCGCCAGGCCAAAAATTCAAAGTAGTATTAGCTACTAAAAGGGAAAAAAGACAAGATAAATTAGAGGAATTAAATATTTAGAGTAACAGATTACAAATTTGATAGAATAGTGAACATGTTTAACTTAATTATGCAAATTTTGTTTAATTGTTCAAATTAATTTCATTGTCTATTTAATAGGGCTCTATTTAACAATATATTATTTCATGAATATTCTCTTAACTGTTCTGAAATTATGCCTGAAGTATGCATTTGTGCAGAGTACCTTTTCGCAATGTCTTCGACTATATTTTTCTTATCTCGTTACTTAACCCTTTCATACTCTCTCATTTCACACGACCTTGTTGATTCAAAACTTTTTTATTTAATCATTACTGTATATTTTACAGCTGCGTTAGCGGTTAGCCAGTTCAACTTTAGTATTTGTAAACTCACCGTCATTTTCTTCTGCGGGACAATTGATAGCACTCGTAGGTCGGTAAAAACTTGAATATTTTAAATTCCAGATGCACCAATTTTCGGCCTTGATTGGTGAGTTCGCATTTGTCCCTTCATTTTGAAGCCTTCCATAAACTGCTTGTCTGTAAATGACGTTGGAACCAGACTTCCAAAACTTATTCCGAATTTTCGGGTCTTAATTTCCACTCCCATCTTTAGGGTTGACACAATACTCACAGGAATAAATTCAACTTGTGGGAAATGTGGTATCCTCATTCAAGACAGATCGATTTATTTTTATTTTAATTCCTAAAGTATTTTTTTATTTTTGCCCTAATATCCGGTCTTCATACATATTCTCCTGTACTCACATGTATACACAAGCTTATCCACGTCACCCCCCCCCATGCACATAACAACCTACATACGCATATGTGTACTCTTCTAAAGTTAAATTTATAGAATAACTATTAGCAGACCCTATGGATGGACATACGCGTGTATACTTTATGTCCCGTTTTTTTAATTGCTGATCCGGACGCGTAGAAGGATCAACAATTTTTTTAATTTTAATCATATTGCAATAAACCTCAAATTTCCGGTTGGCCTAATTAATACAGGATATGAGGCTTAATGTGTTTTTGGTTAAGATACGATTCCTTAGTACATGCTTTGTATTAGGTCTTGTCCAAACGATAGAATAATACTATATTCTTTCAACAGTTTACTAACCTCGTTCTCTTTATATCCTACTGCGCACAGGATGACATTACGTAAACCGGGCATTTCTGGATTACTGCAATATGATGAAAGTATTAGAAAATGTTGATTCTTCTACGCATCCGGAACAGCAATTAAAAAATCGAGACATCACGTATAGACGTGTATCTCAATTCATAGAGATTTCTTATATTTATTCTATAAATGTCACTTTAGTGGAGTACAAATATGTGTATATAAGTTGTTGTGTGCGTGTAGGGGGGTGACGTGGTTAAGTTTTTTTATACATGTGAGTATTAGAGAATAGGTATTAGGACCGGATATTAAGACAGACAATAAAACATACTTTAGGAATTAATATAAATATAGATAGATATGTCTTGAATGAGGATAACAATTTTGCCACAATTTGTTGTTGTCAACCCTGAAGATGGGACTGGAAATGAAGTCCCGAAAATTCGAAAGAAGTTTGAAAAATCTGGTTCCAACGTCATTTTTAGACAAACAGCTGATGGAGGGCTTCAAAATGAAGGGACAAGTGAGAACACATCAATCAAGGCGAAATACCAGTGCACGTGGAATTGTAAAGGATTGATGATTTTACCGACCTAAGAGTGCTATCAATTGTCCCACACAAGATTACAAACAAAAAGGACAGCACTGCGCATTATATATCAACATATAAGCTTTACTTTAGTATTTGTTAACATTTCGTAAACCGTCGTAAAATCCTTACCTATTTAAAATGTGGGGATAAATTTATTCATCAATTAACATAGACATAAGTGAATGGTTGAGACATCGGATATACTTGAGTTCAAATTTACATTAAAAATACTCATAGGCTAGAGAATGCTACGCAACAATTTAGAGACACTTACAATGCTTGTATAGAATCTTATATTGTTTGACATATGCAAACTTGGTAACTATAAGTAGATGTAGGGGGATTTTGAGTAAATGTGTAGGTAACCATAGCAATTATTACATCACAAAATGACTCGTCTAAATAAAATAGTTTAATCGACTTTATAACATAGCTAATTCGATAATCCTGGTAAACCAGTGGAGCTTCGATACGCAGGGATCTAACCGTTGATGGGAATATTGTGATAGATCTGAATATGATATGAAGGATTGCTAGAATGTGTTAATTGTAAATATAATTAATGTTAGTAGAAGGTAATGTATCTAAGAATAGAATTATTCATGCAGTTTTATTGTACGCTCTGCGTAATTATTTGTGACTAAGAATTTGATGATGATGTTGGAAATTAAAAATCGAAACATCAGCCTATAAATGAATCATCATTACCACATCTTTGCTGCCAAAAGATTATTCAACATTCAAAGCAAAGTGAAAATATTAATTAAGGAGTAATCCTGGTATTCCAAGATGGTATAATGCAAAATTTAATTTTCAAAAAAATTTAGAAATAAACATCATAGTCTACGACAGTAAAATGTATATAACACCATTCATAATTTGAATATTTATGTAAATTTGTCACTTAATTATACATGGATACTTTTTCTATGTTGTTGATAGCAAATAGGCGTTGAACGAGCTAGAAACATTTTTTAAATTATATTAACATATATCAATTTCCCAAAAGGCAACCAGGTATTAAAAGCCTTGTTTCGAGAGTACAATTCAGTTTAATAAAAAATTTTATTTATTAAAAGTAAACAAAGACAAGGTATTTGCTTAGCGCATACATTTATTAAAAGTGAAAAACGGGGCATTCGTGTGAAATTGTTCTTTAGTAGAAAATCAGTTGAGTGACATTCGATAAATCATTTTATTCTGAAGAACCGTACAACGATTCTCAGGAATTTTAATTGCAACGTGTGAATACTTAAACATATAATTATGTTTTCAAATGAAGGTTGATGACAATATGTGAAAAATAATTTTCACGAGTAAATTTATGCAATTGATGTTTAAAAACGCTCTTTCAAATATAACATCTTTTTACTTCCAACTGCTTGAAAAGAATATATACAAATATAAGGCAAATACGTTTAATTTGCATTCTTATCTACAATATACGATTTTCTTTCGTGTTTATGTATAAAAATGTTTGACCATGTCGATTGGTTAACATAGAGTTCATCTAGAGTGGTGAGGGGACACCACTTGTACCAAATTCCCAAGAAACTGCATGAAATGTGGAGCCGGCTTATCCTCCAAAAGGAGTCAGCCGCAGTAAAGTAAAGTAAGTAAGTATAGAGTTCATCTCAGTCATTAAAGAACTCAGGAAGTCATGTTCTAATATTCAGGGCTTCGACGGGTTTAAATGGATGTCAAGCTTCTTTTGAAGTACGACGTCGAGCAACTCTAGATGTTGGTTACACGATGAAGAGATCCACTAGATGACAATCTTTTATTTATTCCATGTTAGATAAACATGTGATTTTAACACTGCAACCATTTATAAATATAAATGTTTAGACATTGGATGAGTCATTAAGAAACGTATACAAATTTCCAGATAGTTATAGTCAATTGATAACTGTAACTGTGAGGATATCTCGCGGCTGAAACTCGCGTAGAGACTAATGTATGTGAACTTTAATACATAGCATTTCATTTATCAAATAATTTCCTTTATTCTTGGACGAAGTGTTGCTCTCCGCCAAAAATCGTAAAACACGTACATAAACTTCCAATACATTACTAATTCGTTGTAAAGTAAATCACTAAAGACAATATTTTGTATTTGGGCATGGATTATGACTTGTATTCACCAGAAAAATAAGATGTTTCTTCGATAATTTTCGGGATAAATTTAAACAGACCAGACACCGCATCAGTAAAATATTAACTTTACATTCTATCGTATGCACACGTGTAACCCTATCAAAATTTGGTCCTTGATTTTGTAGCTAGCTCGAAATTAATTTCGCTATATATTTTTTTATGCAAATTAGAAATTTTGCAATTCACCTGGGAAAACTGCGCAATTTATTCTGACAGATTATCAGATAGTTGTCACATTATAATAATAATAAGAAATAAATCCAATACACCACTTATAAATTATTTACATATTATTAGAAATTTTCTTCGGCATAAACCCATCATTCCTAAGCGCAGTTGTTTAAAAAATTAAAGTTGGATTAACCTAAAACGCTAGTAGCACACAATCATTTATTTAATGTGATACTTGGGTTTAAAATGTTGACAATGAAAATTGATTTCCTCGCCATCAAGTTATTGGACATAAGAAAACGGTCAATTATTGAGTGGGTGGTGATAGTCTTCAAAACGAGTTTGTGTACATAAGATAAACATTAACCCCATTTTAGTGAACCAAGAGCACAACGGATAATCTGCCGACGGTCACATACACTAACGCATTTCTAACATCAATGGTTGTCATTGCAGTAAGAATGCAAACTGAAAAATAATGATCAAACAGATGTGTATATAACACATGACAAAATCAGATATGCGGCTCGCATCACTAGTAATCGTGCACCAATTTTACTTGCAAAAATATTTTTCTGTATAAAAATTGTGCAATTGATATTTTCAGTCAAAAAGATGTTTGAGACTAGTTCCACAATGACAATAAGCAATTTTATATTCTTAGTTTTTTATTACGATTTTATCTAACATTCGTAATACGGATCCTTTTGGCAAAGCGAAATATACTTTTTGACAAATACAAAAAATATTACTTTCATACCATTGATCATGTGTTATGAAAGAGCCAAAGAAATTGTGAGATCAAAAGTAACGCGATAATCAATTAGGAAACCCAGCATCATGCTCTGTGTCCATTTATTTGTTCTCTGTTTAAATATGCCCGGCTGCCACATGCTAATAAATAACTCTTCATATATTTGCATTTCCTTTTTCATTTTGTATAAAATAGATGCAATATAACCTCGAAATGATTGGACTTATTATATATTTCAATATAACATTCAGAAACTTCGTAGTGTAATGTAGACGCATAACAGCGCATGTTAATCTAATTTTACCCTCCTTAGAGCCCATTCCAAACGGACTATTATGGATAAAAGCGCAATGCGAAAAAAATAAAAATAAAAAAGCCAACATACATATCTTAAGCCAGAAAGATGGCTTTACATTGGAGGACAGTTACGTGCAACCAGTTTTGCGGATATCGCTTTTTTATTTGCGTAACGAGTTTGGATTTTTTTTAAATATCTAGCGACCATTCATGCGAAATTTTGAAATATATTCATCGAAGTGGCATACAGGTAAAATGCGCTTTTAACCCACAAAGTCATTTACCCTAGTACGTAAGCGATAAGATGATTGACCTACAAACGTCCATCAAAATATATGTATGTTTCTATAAATACTTGTCTAAATCTAATTAGCTTTACCCATTAAAAAGATACTATGAATGAAATAATTTTAAGTCCACATATTTTGATGGATTAGTCATGCAAAGTTAGTTAAAATTAGGCATAGTGAATTGTAACGGATCAAGGCAATTAAAATATAGGCCTTGCGTATTATGGCAACAACCATTTGTGAAATTTTCTATCCATCCGCAGCAAAAATGGGCAAAATAATATTATACATGAACTCAATGAAAATTGGTGGCATACAGGTTGAATGTATCTCTAAGTGTATGCTCTGATTTCCAGCTTGTAATTGTCAAGTCAATGTTTGTCGCTCTCAACTTTTGTTAATTTCCTTTAGAACAAACTAGACACAAACCAATAGGTGATCTAGCCAAGAATGACCTTTGCACTTTTATTGTACACAAACGCGTCTATAATAAAGTCAGGCTTCAAAATAAAATATATTTTGGTATCTTACGAAACTCGTGATGGAATTTTTATAACTATATATATATATATATATATATATATATATATATATATATATATATATATATATATATATATTACTATTGCGCAGACAGTGCTTAACCACAAAGGTTATAAAAAACGAAATTACATAGCAAATGAAAAATTATTCGTTAAACTGACAAGCCAAACAGGAAATTAATAAACATAAGTTAGAACTAAATTAATTATTTTTCGTGATAAATGTATTACATCATTTTAGTTTGACAAGGCAACATAATTGTTTTGTCTACTTTGCATAATGTCCTAATAAATTCAATAAACAAAGGAGAGAATAAAACCTCTTTTTCTGTGGATTGTAAATTGTCACCAAAACCTATTCGGAATTTAGATCCCCATTTCCTATATTCTCCATATTAATGAAATACTTTTAAAACGCCCAATAGACTACCATAGTCCCATACTTCTTTAAATCAAGTTTGCGAGTTTGAAGTAAACATAAATCCCATTATATTTAACCATTTGTCGAAAAACATAGCAAAATCACCAACAGCAGCACGCACTGACGTGTTTTGACCTTCCATAATCATCATCATAGTATGACGGCAAACTGACTAGCAAACCGCATTGCATATATATGGAAACCAAAATTAGATATGCGGCTCTCACATCTAGTGGTATTCAAAACATTGTACATGATTGGAAATATCGGCTGCACAATTTCTATGCAGTCACGAACATTAACTGATTACAGCTTTCGTCACAAATAAATATATAGTCAATAAAATTAAACAATAAATGATTGCGCGGGTGGTGGTAATAATTCTTTCAATCAAGTTTGCGAGTTTGAAATAAACATATATCCCATTGTATTTAACCAGTTGTCGAAAAACATAGCTAAACAACCGACGGCTGCATGCACTGACGCGTTTCGACCTTCCATGATCATCATCAGAGTATGACGGCAAACTGACTAGCGAGGATCAAACCGCATTTCGTAGATATGGAAAGCAAAATTAGATATGCGGCTCTCACGTCTAGTGGTATTCAATACATTGAACGTGACTGGAAATGTCGGCTGCACAATTTCTATGCACATATTATACTTGATTGGTAGGCAAACCACAAAACGTTTGCGCAGTTACGATCACAAATCTCTTGTTACTCTCATTTAACAAGGTCAACTAGCGCAATCATCCATAACAGACAGTAGTTTTTTTCATTTACAACGTTCCAGCATCGAATTGGTCTTTATTCTAAGTACTAAAACAACTTCATCGTTTATTCTCACCTCGATTTAATTAATAATAAACAGAAAAACGGAAAATTCTGCCAAACACTTCTGCATCAGATGTCTCAGTTATGAACATGTTTTGTGATGCTGCTTTTATGGGTGACAGCCGTGTCCTACTCTTCAAAACATTTCAAATAAGTCGCAACTTGAAACCCCTTCTTCTGTTCACAATCGAGCTCAAATAATCAGTACCCGTTAATTCGTTAGAATGATAGTCGCCATTAAGTACGAAACGAATGTGCATGAGATTATAGTTTCCGTTCATGCTGCCTTTGGTTTATCCTTCTGGTCACAACAGAACTAATTTGTTACTAAGTCCGCAACACCTAATGCATACTTGAATATATATTAGTCCTCCGCAACAAACAGTATTTAACTGTTAAATAGTAAATTGAATGATGTCATGCTTACCGCGAAATTTGATAACTGATATCGATCAAGGCCAGAGTGTATGGATTTACTGGAGTTACAGGTGTTCAGAATTAGTTGCAATTCTCAATGTTGGTGAACTATAGCATAGATTGATATCGATCAGGTTGGTACCATTTACTGACATAGAAAACATAGTGTTAGTATCATGTACCTTTTCGGTATAATAATGTTGGTATCGCTTACTAACGCAATAGCCATAGTGTTAGTATCCTTTACAGACACGGTATATATATTATATAGTGTGAGTTAACGTAGAAGTCGCATTGTCGAAGACTTTATACGATGTTAACTTCAGAACTGCAGGTTTACACATTCGTCTCGGAGATTTTACTGTCCTATTATCCCACATTCTTGACCAAAAGATATAGTGGTTAAAGGGCTTAATACCGGCTCCTACTGATGAGTAGCCAGTAAGCACGAAACGAATGTGCATGAGATTATACTTTTCGTTCATGCTGCCTTTCGTTTATCCTTCTGGTCCGCAACACCTGATACATACTTGCATATATATTAGTTCTCAGCAATAAACAGTATTTAAATGATAGTCATTTTACCAGTTTTTAAGAATTTTGACTAAGAGGATAAATTCTTATTTCAATTCTGTAAACTTGATGTTTATAATACTTCATCAGTTGTTGGTAGTAGTATACTTGAACGATATTCAACGATAAACGCGATCTGCATAATTTCAAACATAAGGGCGTCCTTATGTATTAAAGGAAAATTAGACATTTTGAAACAATTATTTATCTGGTAAAATTTTAGTCCATCTATTGTCATGCATTTGCAAATTTAATTTAAAGATAAATTATTTATCGAAATATTAACTTTTTAAAAATCAGGTAGGAACAACACAATTTAAAAAGCCATTTCCTTTTTGTATATGCTCAACTCAACTGTGATATCTGGTGTGACGTATAGCCAATTTTGACATGCAAAGTGGACTTAGTTGAATTAAATAAATGCATCATAAAAGAGAGAATTGGAAATGGGAAACTCACATTCTGTGGAACCCAAGCACGCACACATAACAGCACAAACTTTCACCAGCCTATAATCGAATCATGTACCAATTTCATTTGTTTAATTAGCTGAAGAGAACGGATGTCGTAAATAAAATCCACTACTGTGCGTAACGAATTTTCGTCCAGTGTTATGAAAATAACTGAAAATCAGCCCGATTTAAATTGTTAATTTCGTCTTGTAATTGTGCTTTTCTATTTCATAACTCTTCTTCCGTTTGCCAGCTGATTTTAGTCTAAAATGCTTTTTAATTATCCCTTTTATTAATCGGACACTCCGGTCTACTCCACACAATTAGCAGCTATTATATTTTTGCGAAAGAAAACCATTTTCGATCGCTTGATTGCAAGTAGATTTTTCTTTATATTTATGTCGAGCTGGCGTTTTGTTGACGAAAAAAACATCATTAGTATGTTAGATATCCGATTAATTATTTCTCGTCCAGTAAATATGTCGAATGTTGCGTCGCATTTTGAAACGCATATAGACATATTTAGTCTCTTATTAGGTACGCATTTATTGCTTAGCTTTTGTTGTTTGAACTTTATTTTTTCTTCAACACACCTGTCTGTAAACTTGTTTTCTAACAAAATAATTTAGAGCACCGCCAGTTCTTGTGATTACAATTCTCAAAGACAGAATTTACTTATTTCATTAGATATATTTTGCATCAAATTTCACTTGTGTGAAACTGGGACAACGCTGTGGCAAGGGATGTAATGCCGAGTCCATGACTGCTTTTGGAATACAGTTTAGGCTTATAATTTCCTATCTCATTAAATACAATTCAAGGGAAAAAAATTTTACATTGAGAATTTCACGCTCGCAGATAGACAGTATGTGATTGTTTATTTTATAAATCTTTAAACATGTTATTTGTGTGTAGATCTTGATTTATAATTATGAAACTGTCATCGCATTACCTCAGCTATAAATGGTATATTTTAAATAAATTGTGTATGCTTATATTTATCTCATGTTTCGGAGAAATTGATGAAGCATTGCATGCATCATCATGACAAAGGTATGCATTAAACATAAATTATCTGACGTTTCTCAAATCACGTTTTTGGCTATTCACTTTGTAGCTCAACA